>PISW01009595.1:0-59111 GCA_004023785.1 Mungos mungo | reverse complement strand
ACCGATGGCGGTGCTGGAGCCAGAGCTGGGACTGGTGCTAAGGGGGGGGACGGGGCTGGAACAGAGGTTGCAACCTGGACGGGAACAAGCCCAGAGTGGGGCACTGGGGTGGGGACGGAGAGGGGAACCTGGAATGGATCTGGAACAGACGGGGGGACGGAGGCTGAACTGGGAGCTGGGGGGCAAATGGGGGCTGGCAGCGGACTAAAGTTAGTGGGGACCAGAGGCAGGGTTCCCTCCACAGGGACTCCAGTCCCCAGAGTTGCCAGAATAAAAGTATTCTTCTCCCCAACACTATGCCGAGAGTCCAAAGCCTTCACCCCAGCTGCTGAGCAGTCCGTTTGTTTGTTCATTTGGGTGCTGAGGGGAGCCCAGGAGCAATCAGCCCTGCTGTTGGCAGCGTCAGCGCTGTCGGGAGTGGGAAGCTTGAGCCCGTCTCCGGGGCTGCTCAGTGGCACCAACAGGCCCTCAGCCTCCGCCACACTCCCAGCATAGTCCATTTTTGGCTGGGGGTCGTCAGGCTTGTCTTCTGACTTGTGCCCAAGTTTTTCTGATGCATTGCCATCTGGGTCTGCCCCCCGGGCATTGCTGCCACTTCCAACTGCTGTGAGCTCCACCTGCAACGACAGAGCAGCGTGCCCGTCTTAGCTAGCTCTCTGTGGATGGTGCAAGTGTCCCGAGGCCCGGGAGAGGTGACTGCTGGTCCTCTTTGCAACTCGACCAACCGGGTCTCGGCAGAAGCAAAGAGCAGCTGGCCAATTTCTGTCTCACATACAGCAACTCCTGGGAAATACCCTGTTCCTTCCTGTCCCCCTTCTTGGGATGGCAGACTGGGCACATTGCCCGGGCAGTTTGGCTCCGCCCTTTGGCGGGCGACATGTGGCTCCACATGGCCCCTTACCTTGGAAAAACTGCTGCTGACACAAAACTCCTGAGATCCAAAGCGCTGGCAGTCACCTGTCGTGGACTCCTCATCAGAAAGAGGTGCTCTTCTAGCATGGGAGACACAACCAGAGAAGAGCCATGAGGCCTAGCCTTTGGGCCAACATCACCTTCGGCAGAACACCTCCTGCCTGCCTGGGTTCCCATACATAAAACCTTCCTGTCCCACTTCCCTTGGTGGCTGAGAGGACAACACAAGCAACTGGAGGGGTCGAAGTCACAAGCTGGAGTCTCCATTCCCGGCTTTGCAAATTCCTGCAAAGGAGCCCAATCTGACTAGACCGCTTTGGGCTGTGTATCCTTTTTTCTGGGGCTTTCACCAGGAGTGTGGAGGACAGCCCAGCACCTTTGCTTTGACCCCGGAGCTTACGCATCAAGGTGACTGTCCAGGACGTACTGGGCATTGCCAAAAGGGGAGAGATGAATCACAGAAGATCTCGAAAGGCATGCAAACGAGTTTTCTCTTAGTACACTCTTATTTTAAGTCTATAAGGGAAGCTGGTTGCTGGTATCATAAGGGTAATCCTTTTCTAAAACAAATAACCACCTCCATTGTGTGTCATGTTCTAAATTTGAATCATCACCTATTCACCCGATGGGGTTGCCTAGAGCAGATACACATTTATTAGGGCACATAATGATACTGATTTGAGGCCACCATGTCACTGGGTGCTGAGGGGCATTTCAAGGGCACGACTTCTTTCCCTCCAGGGCACCTCTTCCCCTTTTCTAAAGCACCACCAAACTCCAGCCAGTGCCTGCAGTCCTACATTTCTATCCTTGCCTGCACACCGTGCCTGCCAGGTCCCCACTCTCCCCTCATCCACTCCCATCCCAAAGGGAGGCCTGCAAGGCCACAAACTCCAAATTCAAGTTGGTATATTGGAAAGGGAAGGGCTGAATGCCAGAGAGCTGAGTCCCAAAGGAAAAAATGTAACTGAACCCCAACCTACTCAAAACGTCTTCTCTAGATTTTGAGTAAGAATATTAGAAAATAGGGGCACATGGCTGGCTCAGTCGGTTAAGCATCTGACTCTTGATTTCAGCTCAGGTCATGATCTCACAGTTTGTGAGATCAAGCCCTGCAGTGGGCTCTGCACTGACAGCAAGAAGCCTGATTGGGCTTCTCTCTCTCTCTCTCTGTCTTAAAATAATTTTTTTTAAAAAAGACTACAAGGTGAAGTTCAAAAGAGGACAAATACCCACTAGAAATTTAGTTTTTCATACATTCACTCTCTGCCCTAGGGAAGACACTAATGGGGAAAGAGCCCAGGTGAGTGGCTGAGTGGAAGGTCTGGGTGCAAGAATAAAGCCCGAGCAGAAGTGCTGGGGTGCAGTTCCAACAGGGAAAACCACAGGAATGCTCTGTGTGCCTCTGGGGAGGTGGGCTGTCTTGGGTCTTAGCCCTCAGCTCTGCAACAGCCCAGGAAGAAGTCAGTGTCTGCCGCATCAGCCACGCTAGCCTAGGACAGTCAGAGAGCCTGCGGTCAACCCCCACAAAACTGAGGAGGGTCCTGCTAACTCCCTCCCTCTCACTGGAACAGGGCACTGGTGATGGACTCCAAAATTGTACATGGGACAACAGAAGCTAAAAAGGCAAAGGAGATCACCACAGGCCTCTCCCCATCGTTTCAGAGCTCTAGAAGGGGCTAACCAGCAGGAAAAGGTCTGTCTGGTCCCTTTAAAATGCAGCTAGGCTGGCAGAAGTGAGAGGGTTCCACTGCTGGCAATGATTGCTAGTGACAAACAGAAATGACTATAAGGACAGGCAAGGGCTAGAGATACAGTCAGGGGTCTTGAGGAAGAGGAGGAAGGGGACCCCTGAAGAAAGGGAAAACATACTTTGATATCAGCTTCTGGGAGACCAGAAAAGCAAGGCCTACTCCCAGCCTTGGGCCAGGAAGAAACATGTTTCAACTGGACTGGCCAGTGATGGTTTTGGAAGGAGGACAGTGCCAAGAAGAAAGAAGCAGCATTGCCCCCTCTGCTTGCCAACCCCACCTGAGGGGCTGGGGAGCCCACCCGCAGGGGCTCCCAACCAAAGCTCTGTATCAACCCCCTGCCTTTGCTGGGCTCCCACCCCCAAATAAAATCACCCTGAATGCAGGAACCCCGCCTTCAAAAGCAGCCACCAGAGACCAGCAGAGCCAGCCTGCGCACCCAGAGACTCTGGGGGTGGCCGCAGCAGTGGAAGCAGCAGTCCTGGCCACTCTGGCCATACCCATGCCTGAGTGCCAGTCCCTGAGGCTCTGGGAAAATGTCGTGTGGCCACGTTTCTAATCCTCAGAGAAGAGGGGTGTGCAAAGCTAAGCAAACATTAAACTGCTCCATGGAGAAAAGAGCCTGGGACAGGAATAGCTTTCAGGGGAGGGGTGCACAAAGAGAAGTGGGTCAAGCAGGCAAGGTTAGGAGGGTATAGGCAGCAGGGAGGAGGTGGTAGGGGTCAAAGCAGATTTCATTCAGGACTGAAAACAAAATCCCCACCATTTCTTCCCAACAGAGATGACCCTGGGCAATTGTATTTAAGGCTTTGTTGAACTTAAACCAGAAATGACCATAACCTTTCATGGCTGTTTTCCTAACTATTAAGGGCTAGCACCACTGTCCAACCAGACCTTTTTCAGTTCCCACTGGGCCCTGGCCACACCACACACATCAGACTCCTTAGATTCCATCCCTTGCAGACTTTCCCTGCTTGGGTCCCAGCACACCCCAATATCACCTTCATTCCAGCCAGGGTCTTCCCCAAACACACCATGTGGAAAATACCAACCCTCACCTCAAACTCCTACTCATCCCTCAAGCCCCCGCTCAGATGTCACCGCCTCTGGGAAGCCCTCCCTCCCTCCCAGGAAGTCTGCCATTCTTGCATCTAGACCCCCATAAGACCTGTACAGGCCACTCTATAGCACTCACCACCAGTGTCCCAGGCCTGTTGGTTTGCTCTTGCTGGATTTAATAAATGTTTGTTGAATGAAGGAATGAATGGATACAAGAAAGGAAGCAAGCGAGCAAGAAAGCAGTCAGTCATCTGGGGCTCGCAGAAAGGGCCTACCCCTGTTCCTACAGCCCTCAACTGCACTTGCGGAAGCTGGGCAGGTTTCTCAAACAATTTTAAGAGTTAACCCCCATGTGCAGCTTTATACCTGAAATTTCTAAGTTCTACCAGTTGTAAAGGGCTTAGGAAGATGGTTTTTAAATAAGGTGGGATCCCATTTCGGAAATCAGCTGCAGCATGTCCGAGACTGTAGAGGAAGGTGACAATAAAAGGTAGAGGAGATCAGAAGTGACAATGCTTAGAAGGTCGTCTTAACCACTAGGCATATTTGGTAATTTAACATCCCAAGAAAGGTCCATAAGGAGGGAAAGTCAGGTTTGGGACTCACTTCCTGTTCCTTTCTCAGCAGGGATTTAGAACGGACAATGAAGCAAGGTAACTTGTCCACTGATTTTTTAAAGGCTCAAGTCCAGATCTCTGCATCCAAGCCTCAACTACTTATAACGAGTTGCCAGTAGATGCTTACACAAATCGACACCACCACCCTCCTGACCCCAGTTCATCTCTCAGTAATTATCTAAGGACATACTTCACACGCAAAGGAAAATGTCTTTCTAATGCAGATCTGAAAAGAATTTTGTCTTATTTTCCTTAGTCCTGATTTTTATATTCTAAAATTAAATTTTTTTTAAGTCCATGTCTAACTTGTTCCTCAGCATAGAGAACATTAAACAATTAGGCACTAATGGCTTTAAAAAAATAAAAAGGTCTATTCTCCCAACCCAAACCTCAGAAAGTACACACTTCTGTTAAGGGCAGAAGAAAAAAATATATACACACAAAGATGTCCATTCCTTTACCCTTCAAAATTACCTACATTCCCCCACATGCACACAGACCTATGCACACACTTCCAAGATTTACCCAAGGAGACACCAGATTTGAATCCCAGGAAAAGCCATATTATTCTTCATTCTAGAGGATCGATCTGATGTATTTGGATTTAAACAGTTGATGGATTGAAACAACAGCTAAACAACAGCAAGCGTGGCTTTTCTAAAAATGAGAGAGGCCCTGCAACTACCACACATGGCTCTTTCTTTGGCCTAGGGTCCCGAAAGTCAAAAATAAAATCTGAAGGCCATTTTGAGTATCCTTCCTATGGGGAGTGATCAGTAAAGGGCATAGTTTGGTCAACCAAACATTTTGGAAAACAGAAAATTTAAGACACATACATATCACCAGCGCTCAATTTCGTACAACAACTACATTAAGCAGTTTGATCTTCCTGAGATTCTTCATAAGGATCTCACTGCGAATCTTCATTAGCCTCATGAGGCAGGAAAGCGCTGATCACCAGAATACCCACTAACAGTTCCCAGTATACAGCTGAATAATAAAACTGCCTTTCTTCCAGGCTTAGATCAAGGACCAAAAATATCTTATGCGTATCCTTGAGCACTGAACATGGATGCAGCAAATAAAAATTGCAATCGCCCGAGCTTCCCCTTACTCCACAATCTGACAGTTCTTAATGAGTCGACAAATGTTAGTTGGCCAAAGGTCACCTGCTGGCCTCCTCACCTTCATCTAAACAGGGACGGCACGGCAAACTAGGCCACTTACACAGTACCAGCACCATCCCATCTCAAGAAAATTAGCAACCAAAGCCTCTTCCCCAGGGTCCCTCCCAAGGCCCCGCTGCAGCTGCCCCTCTGGTGAGTAGGTACCACTCACTAGAAGCCAGCAACAGCCACCTCCCCAGCCTCCTCACCTCTCCTCGTTGATGCCACACATGCGAATCCGGTCAGAACTGGTCCAGTTGTGCACGCTGCTGTAGAGCGGTGCTGTCGAGATCATGACAGCCACTCACCACCAGATAGGACCTGCTGTGGCCGCTCCCCCTGGGGAAAAAGAACTCCGAAAAATCAAAACTCGTAACAGGGACAGCTGCTTTAACTACCTTTAATAAGGAAACATTTAAATAAAGGCAATTATGGCACTAAAATGTTAAAGCAGTCTCTCCCACAAGGCAGCCTGCTATGGAAAATTAAGGTCCAAATGGGGATGAGGGCACACCAGCTTTCCAGGAATCCATAGGTTTCAGAATGCAGAGGAGGATGCTGTTAATCACCTAGAGTGATTTTTAAATTATCTTAAAGACAGATATGCTTGAGTGTTCGAGGAAATTCAATCTATTCCAGACAAACGAGATCACAGTATATTTTTCCACACACATTTAGCCCAACCAACTGCAATTAGAGGGTTGTTCTCATATATGAACAATGTGTTGAAAGACTACTGGGGATCTTTTTCTCAAACCTCTCTAATCCATGGGTACTGAAGTATTTGAGTGACGTACCAATTTAAGTTCTCCAGAGGAAGCACACGATTTCTTTATAAGCCCTTCAAAAATACTCTATTCTGATTTCGACTTGGGAGTTATATAGATATAACACGTATATCTAAGCTGGTTTAAAGTTCCCTCAAAATCAAATGCAATACTCCTTGTACTCCGGCCACAAACAAGCAAACAAAAAACAATGGTCCATGAAAAACCACACATTTCTGTCCTTGTCCCTTTGTACAGGTCTTGTCATCGCCATGACCTGCCACCCCCTTCAGCAGCTAACATCCAACTGTCGCTGTTGACAATCACTGCACAGCCAATTCACCTTCTAGAGAAAATGAGGCATCAAGAAAAAGAGGTTTAGGTTTACCCAATGAGCTTGTCTTAAGACTCTTAAAACTCTTGAAATAACTTATTAGCTAAGGTCTCCTTTATCAAAGCTCAACTGAACAGAACCCTCCAGTGATCAGCATTTTCTGCTGTTCTCCACTTTGCCAAGAAGTAAATCAGTAAAATACAGTCACATCAGGGGTTTGTTTCATTAATTCTTTATGTAATTTTCAGAGACTGTCCACATTCAACACAACAGCACTTATCCATTCAACAAATATTTACTGAGCTCCTACTCTACTCCAGCACTGTCCTCGGTACTGGGGATTCAACAATTACCAGACAACACCAAAAATCGCTGCCTTCGTGGAACTTGTATTCTAGTGGGATGAGATGAACAATACACATGTGAAAGGACTCCTGGTATAGTATGTTAGAAGGTGCTATAACACAAGCTAAGGGCCATGCAGAAGAGCATTCCAGGCAGAGGGAACAATCTATACAAAGGTCCTAGGGAAGGAGGCTGCATGATAAGATCAAGAAAGATCCAGGAGGCCAGGTGGCTGGTACAGCAGAGGCTCCAAGCAAAGGAGACAGGCAGTACAAGGACAGCGGCAGCACAGCCCCCCACTTTCTTCTGGCCTCAGCCTCCTCCCCACATCTGTGGTGCAGGATACTTTCTTGCCTTCTTTGTACTTGCCCCTTTCTTGGCTTTCTTGACCCAGTGCCTGCTGGCTTCTCCAGGGTCTTCTCTCTCTCCATCCACCCCAAAAACCTAGCCCTCATCTTGCCTGGCCTCCTCACCCCTGCAAGCCCCCATCTCTTCCCCTTCCTTCCCTCTTTTTCTCCCTAACCCTCCTCTCTTTCTCTCTCTCTCTCCCCTCCTCTCTCTCTCCCTTCTACATTCCCTCTCATTTCTCTTTCCTGTTCCCCTCTATTACTCCTCCTCACCTCCCTCTTCCTCTGATTATTCCCCCAGCTCTCTCTCTCTTCCCCTCTCCCCTGCCTCTTTGCTCTCTCTCCAATCTCTGTTGGTTCAGTCTGCGCTCCTCCTCTCCTTCCTCTCTTGCCCTTGTCCTTTCCCCCTTTTTCTCCTCATCCTCATTTTCCCTCGGGCTCCCCTCTCTCCTCCCTCTCCTCCTCTTTCCCTTCCTCCTTCCCCCTGCATCCTCCTCCCTTCTACTCTTTGTCCTCTCCTCAGCCTTCACTCTCCATCAGCCTTCAGTCTCCCTCTCGTCTTTCTGTCTTCTTCGGTCTCTCTTGCCCTCTTTCTATCTCTTTCTGTCTCTCTAGCTTAGTCTGGCTCTCATTGATTCTCCCCTACTACACCTCTGTGTGTGTGTGTGTGTGTTTGTGTACGCGTGTGCACACACACACACACGCACACACATACACGCACGCGCATTTCCTTCTCCTGCTCCTTCTCCTCTGTAGCTCCTGAGCTCCTCCAGTTGAAAATTTCCCCTTCCTATATCAGACTACCAAATCTGTATCTCCATCCTTGACCTCTCTCCTTAGACCTGGACCAGAATTTCCAGCTGCCAGCAACTCACTATTAATTGGATGTCCACCGAGCTCCTCAAACTCAATGTGTCTCAAACTGAACTCATTATCTGTTCCCATAAACCTGCTCCCCGCCCCCCCCCCAGGCCCAGCGTGTTTCCTATCTTAGTTAATGGCACCACTATCCCCCAGCCTGGAAATTTCAGTGGTGTCGTCTTCAACTCCTTCTCTCCCCCCACTGCTGCCCACAGCCAATCAGGAGTCAAGCCTTAATAATGCCATCCCCATCCTCTCCTGCCCCTCTTGCCACCACCCTGATGCAGTCCTCATCATCTCACCCAGAATATTACAATAGCTTCTTAACTGGCCCTTCTGCCTCCAATTTCTTGATTCTACAATCAATTCATCTTCTAAAGCACCAGTTCGATCATGTTGCCCCTGCCCTCCTCAAAAGCTTTCAATAGCTTTTCTGTCTTCATAATCAAGCCCAAATTTCTTAGCACAGCATTCCAGGCCCTCTAAGACCTGGCCTCAAACCTCCTCTGGTCTCCTCTTCAGCCACATCCTGCTGTTTCCTTGCCACCTCTGGGTTCCAGCTCCAGACCCTTTCCTGAACAGACCATCCCGTTTCATGACTTCGCTGTTTCCTCACCCTGCAATGGCCTCTCCTGTACTTCTCCTCCTCTCTGTGTCACCCCCCAAAGCCTGGTTTAAATGTCATCATGTCATCTCCCCAGCCCCAGCTCCTGGTCAGTTAACTCTTCCCTCTCTGGTCCTCAAACGATGCATTCCGACCTCTCCCACAGCACTGATTCTTACTCTCCTCTGCAGTGCGGTTAGTTGGGAGTATGGCATATCTGTCTCCCCCAGCAATCAAACGACTTAAGGTAAGAAATACCATCTTTTCTGTCTCCAGTTCCTCTGCAAGGTCCTACATAGAGTAAGTACTTCAGTAAATGAGTGTTATATGGAAATGAATCCTGGATGGGAATTGAGGTGATGACCTTGAGAAATTACAACTAAAATCAACCCCCCAAAAAGTGTCCCCCATGCTTTATTACTATAGGAAAGAAGGCTGGACTTCAGTGAAAACACTATGTGTTACCTATAGCACATTGTTCGCAGCTGCTTGATTCCAGCATAGTCCATTGTCTTTGAGTTGTTTTGCCCCTCTATAAATTGCAGGTAACTGATGGATATGCAAACTCTGTATTGTCCCATAGAGTTTGGATTGTCCTCCCTCCCCATTGTGGAAAAACCAGTTTTGCCTCCATTTGCAATTCAATTCCTTTACTCCATATAAATTTGTGCTTTTGGACGTTTTCTCTAAACCAGCTAGAACATCTGTCTGGTTCCCTGGCTGATTAATGAGTAAAATAAAAGCTTTAACACATGTTCATTTTTACATCTCTATGAGACTCATGATTTTACCTTTTTCTAAAGACTATCCTTAACATTCCTAAGACAGCTATGTGGGTTAACGCGTGGTTTTAGAAAGATTTCAACAAGGGGTGAGACAAATGGATCGACTGCTTCACAGCAGTTCACCAGGATCCCATCCCATCCCTGAACATCCTGGTCAATCAAGTTGTGACTTTTTCTTAGACTAACTTGTAATATCCCAGTTTAAGAAACAACAGCTCAGCCCGTTGACTGACACACCAGATACTTTTTAAAACTCTTTTTCCCCTATGAAGCATTAGAAGAATCAGACAACGAAGGGGGTCACATTTGCCATAAGATGAGTTCTAACACAAAGTTTGAGTTTTAGTGACCATCTGAATATCTGTAGGCAGCAGATACAAGTCAGTCCCTACTGCTTTTTCACTCTTGGGTTTGTTTTTGTTCTATTTAAAGGCGATTAGTAGTTTGTAGGGCCCAGGCAGAAATCAGAGGGGGGAATGAATCCTGGCATTTGAAAACAGAACATATAAAAATATCATCACCTAGATAAAATTTTTAGACCCCTCAAAATAAAAATAACAACAACAAGAAAACCAACAAAAAACCCCCCAAAATAATTACCAGAGAATATCACACATTTTAGGACTACCTAAAGGCACCCCTATTTTCATGAGATCCGGAAGACAGAATATTTGCTTCACTCTTGGCTTCCCACTCTTCTGTTATGAATTTCTCAGAGCAGCCCCTCTTCCTATGTAAGACCTACCACTGCTATTAACTGTAGCCTTTGCGGAGGAGGGGAGGGGAGAGACAGATAGCAGGGGCACGAAGGCAGTGAGCTAAGTGGTCTAAACAAGAAGGCAAAACTGGTCCTCCCAAGCCAGAGAGTAACCAAAGGGAACTTCTGAAGAGGCACTGATAGCATCAACATCCACACAGGACCGGAGGAGTCGAGATGTCCAATGTACGCCAATGTTTCCCAAGCCAGAATCACCAAGGACCTTGTTCAAAATACAGATTCATAAGTCTCAGCCCTGGAGTTTGTGATCTGGTAGACCCAGGGTGTGGTTTCATCATTACCATGTCCAATCAAATTAGTAACCACTCCACCATACACCACTTTCCAGGAGAGGTGAGCAAAAGGAAAACCTTTACAGACAGCCCACACTTGGTAGGCTCTATTGGCATTCACACTTGTGTGCTGATTTGCTCTTGCTCACAGAGCCTGCACTTGTGTGTGGTGTGCATTCTCGATCTGTCTCTTGCTCTCTCTGACGGGAACCATCACATCAAAGGCTAAAGGCAAAGTTCATAAAAGGAACTTGGAAGAAACCTGGTAATCCCGAGTGACCAGGAAGCACGGGTACAAGGATACGAAATACCTCAAAGGATTTTCCCAGATACCACAACCATGTAATTGTTAAGAAATGAACAGCTGCATGGCCCCAGAATCAAACGCCGGTCACTGCCTGGAAGGCAGTGGGACCACTGTGAGCAATCCCTACTTTGGAGGGAGAAACTCAAAAGACACATCCAATTCATAGTGAGAACAAAGGAGAGCACATGCTCCCCAACCCAAAGTGATAGTGCGGCTGAAAAAATAAATACAATGTTTTGATTAAGCAGGCATACCGATGCACACTTAAGGAGGACTGACCAAGAGCCAAGGGGATGAATCCAGCAAGTGGACAGCAGAGAGGACGTAGTCAGACATAATCACCACACTACAAAACAGGGGAAACCAATAAGAAAATGGACTAATAGGAGAACAATAAATTTAAAATGGTGAAAATAGCAGCTAAGCTGAGGGCGAGCAGGTAGTAGAAGACAAACCATAATGAGGCAGAGATCTCTCCCCCACCAAAAATCCAAAAGAACAAAATAACTGCCAGAAGTCGAGGGCAGGTGTGAAAGGCATAAGAGAGAGGCCCAAAGAAGAAAACAACCAAAAGAGTAAAAATGAAATAGGGGAACCTGAAATATTTCACCATCATGGGCCAAACTGAAATACTGTGGGGAAGCACTGAACACAGACATTTTAGAAAAGTTTAGAGACAATATGTTATCAAAAGGGGAAGAACATCAAATTATAATCCAAGTGAGGGTTAGGGGTAGCTGGTAATGGGGGATAGGCAGCACTAAAATCTCAAAGGCGATTTTGCAGATTGGGCAAACATTTTCTGTTTTGTTTTGAAATGAAGATGCCAAAACAAGCAGATTTCACAACAACTACAAGCAAAAGTATGGTCATCATGCATATGAGGAAGAGAAGGACACGAAAGGAGGTAATACAGCATCTATCTGACAAAATGCCTTTTACCTTGGTAAAACATTAACTTTGAAAATGGCCAGACGGTGTTTGTCCAGTGAACAAGTTCCTCAGAAGCATGTAGCTTCCTTTGTGGCCAAAGACCCCTTATGTGCAGAACAACATATGGGATACAACCAGGCCTTTACACATAGCATGAAACCTGCCTGTTTGTTCATGGTTGGACTCTTACCATCTAACCAATAAATTAAAAGTTCAAGATTAAGAAGGTCTGAGTTAAACTAAATCTGGTAGTACTCTCCCAGGCTTCTTTTGGTTCACATTGTCTGGTGACCTGGAAGCAATTATAATTAAAAAAAATGAAATGGCCGGAAAATATTCTTCTTGAAGCCTGGCCCTGAATCTGTCCTCAAGAGGATAGGCGTGGCCAGTAGACAGTTTAAGAAGGAGGGTTGGGTCAGTGATGACTAATGTGTAAAGAAAACCAACTTTGGGACCTATTGCTCCAAAAGAAATCTAGAGTTCTGGATCTAGAGCTCCAATAATACAGAGCTATTCACATTCAAACTTCATGGAATCAAAGGAGAGGCCAGCCTATTACTGCACTTTGGGAAAAGCAGCATCTAAAACAACCCCAAGGAGTTCCGAGAGACCACTGGCTTTTACATCCAATGGGCCAAGGGGAAGAGGCTAGGACTCCCACCTAGTTTCTGAAACACCTTTAGAGAGAGGTCAAAATATCTCAAAGTCAGAGTTTTCTTTTTTTAAATGTTCATTTATTTTTGAGAGAGCTAGCAAGCACATGAGTGGGGAAGGGACAGAGAAAAAGAGGGACAGAAGATCCAAAGCGGGCTCTGCACTGACAGCAGACAGCCCTATGCAGGGCTCAAACTCACAAACCATGAGATCATGACCTTAGTCAAAGTTGGACACTTAACCGACTGAGCCACCTAGGCAGCCCACAAAATGGGTGTTTTCAGTGGGAAAGTGTACACATACCCAACAAAGATAACTTTACGTGGCGTTTAGACGTGGAGCCCCTACCACAGATCTTACCCTCCTTGTCACTCTCTGCCTTCTTCCATGTGCCTTCCATTCAACCCTCCCCCCCACTCAGCCTTCCAGTGAGACCACTGCACTGCTAGGGGTTCAGCCCCTATTGCCCCCTGGGATCTAACATTAACCCTAGCCAGGGCCCTGGCCCTAACAGAGCCACCATTGAGGTGTGAGAAAAGGATGGATTTGGGGCCAATGACCAGCGTGGAATATTTCAGCATGGAAGCCAGAACTTCACCGGGACATTTCCAGGGCCAGGCTAGAACTGCTAAAGGGGATCATGAGACCTTACCTAACCCTGGCCCACATGCTCTTCTGGCTCCAGAATCCAAACCTTAGGCCTGAGCCGTACCCGACCATGCATCCTCAACTCATATATCCCAAAACGTAATCATATATCCCAAACTTCACCCCCTTATGAGGAAGTTCTCCTAATGTAAATTGTCCTAATCTAAGGATTTCCCATATAAAGGTGTTCTAATATTCTCCACAGGCTTTCTCTCTAATATCCATATCTCCTCACCTTTGTGTACCATTAACTAAATATCATTCCCTGAAACTCAAGAGTCCCTTACACAAGCCCCAATCACTTTGCTTTGCTTCCCTTCATGTAAAGAGGTTTCTCTATCACTATATGCTACCACATACAAACACACACACACACACACACACACACACACACGCGCGCGCGCGCGCGCACGCGCACACACACAATCAACTGGAAATAATCTGCTGGGCAACTGAGAGGAGGAAGGGACCCTTTGCCTTCTGCCTGACTAATCCATTGTAGCACTCTCTAGTTCCCCTGGGTTTTTTTTTCTACACAAATATTTCTACTAGTTGTACCCCCAAGGGATAAGTCTTATAGGAGACATTGCATCCTGTTCCCAGATACAATAATTCCTGTATTTAGAGAGAAGACGCAATAGTTGTCTGTGCACGGCTACAGTACAGACAGCTTCATAGACTCCTTGGTACCTCCATGTTTAAAAACCTGACCTATAAACATTTATGAGATTGGATACAAAAGAATTTTAACTACCTGTTAAACACATGAGAGCTTACTCATTCAAATGAATGTAGTTACCTCCAAAATAGTCACCTTGGGAGGCTAGACGTTTGTCTCGCTGGAGTGACGGGGCTTGCAATCTCCCTGAAGCTCTTCAGTGAGGATTACCACCCAAACCCTTTCCAATCCAAACCATACCCTTCTTCATCTCCCCACTAGTGCTGAATCCCCACTCAGTCAGAAATTTGATATTTAAAAACCGTCAAAATCCCTTCATAGTCATCTATTCACATGGCAGCAAAACCCTTGAAGAGTGATATAGTCTACTAGTATCCAAAGCCTAAACCGGGGAGGGGGGGGTGGTTGGAAGAGCATTTTCAGCCCCTATTTGTTAGCCATCTTGGGTACCTCAGTAGGTACACTTATTATCCCGTCTGCAAAACAGAAATAAAGGAGTCCCTACTTAAAATTGAGAATAGGAGGTGCCTGGCTGGCTCAGTCAGTAGATTGTGTGACTCTGGAACTCAGGGTCCTGAGTTCAAGCCCCACGTTGGGTGTAGAGCTTACTTAAAAAAATAATAACAATAAAATAAAATTGAGAATACCACAAAAGCACTTAAAAGGACCAAAGGTAATCAATTCCAACAATGAAGGAGGCAAAAGCAAAAGTATTAATCTCTCACATTTTCATACCAACAGTTCATTTAGCTTTTCTACCCGCTAACCATACTTTTTTTTCCTGTTATTCAAATAGTACTTGCATCTCCTGCTATAGGGAAGTAATTTTACTCCATTTAAGGAAATACCTTATCATAGCTTTATAAAAGACCTAGGATCTAGCTACAAGATTTTATACAACTTCTACATGTCACCAATATCTAGAAAAGCTAAGCAATCATCATGAAATTAATCAGTTCTTTTCAAAATGCATAGCCACCTCAAAATGGAATGCTAAGTAAGTAGGGTCTTTTTTTAAAAAGCACTTCTTATTTCTTCTAGATAAAAATAAGAGTTGACTTTGCTCTGTCTTGGTCTTCAGCAGAACCATGTGAATATTTGGTGTGTCTTTCACACTCCAAAGTTGAATCATTGTTATCTGAGATCTGAATCCCTTTTGTGATGCTTCTGTGTCTTCCATGCCATGGACTGTGAGAATGGCCCTTGGGTGTCTCCATTTCGGTATACTGCATTCATGATATGGACTTTTTCATCTAAAGAGGTTTCCTCCTCACTAAACTTGTGCCTTTTTTTTTAAAGTGTCTTGGACCTCTCACACAAATATTTCGAAAGACCATTATCACACTATTTTTTCTATTCTCTCATTCCAGACTATGGGCTCAACTCACTTTACATAAATTACTCATTCAGGGGCCCCTGGGTGGCTCAGTCAGTTGAGCATCTGATTCTTTGTTTTGGCTCAGGTCATGATCTCATAGTTCATGAGTTTGAGCCCAGCATTGGGCTCCATGCTGACAGTGCAGAGCCTGCTTAGGATTCTCTCTCCCCCTCTCTCTCTGCCCCTCCCTGCTCACGCTCTCTCTCTCTCTTAAAATAAATAAACTTTAAAAAATAATAAAATAAATTACTCGCTCAAAGGTATACATATAGAGTGTATATATGCTATTGGCTCCCCAAGACTAGAAAGGGTATTTTCTTTTAATAGCCACTCCCAAGTGTCTAACATGATACAAGGCATATGATATGTGCTCAGTAAATAAACAACTGGGAAAAACTAAAATCCTCTCTAGGTCATATGGAAACCAAGAATCCCACATAAAAAGTACTGGCTCTGTGGATGCCTTTTACTTCCCTTGGTCTCTTATAAACTTTCTCTTCTTTCTTTTCCTTACTTCCACAATAAAGACAATCACAGAAATAAAATTGGGCCAGGGCAAAACAACAAAGTCAACTGCCAATTATTTGAGTGTGGTTTAGCCACAGCTAATTTTTAAACCCAGCCAACTTATGGGCTGCTTACTGCTACTCACAGTAGTTGTGTATGCAGGGAACAATTCCTTTTAATATATGCCTAAGAAAAAATATAAATAGGAAGGTAAATCTGCTGGGGGAGGGCAGGTAGAAAATAATAATGCATTTCCAAGCCAAAAAGAAATTATTAATTTGTTAACTGACCTACTGTTTTAAATTGGCCAGCTACCTTATATTGGCATAGCTGACTGTTGGCATCAAAATTCACTCTGGCTGCAGAGAGGATCTCTATTTTATAGCCCCTCCCCCCCTTTTTTTTGGTGTTTAGAAGTTTCGTTTGGTGATACCTGAGGTATTCGAGACGTGCTTTCTCCCATCCAATTGCTGATGAACATCCTTGTCATAGATCCATGCAAGACCCAGGCTCTATCTACCAGCCTTTATAGAACTTCCAGATGTTAGAGACATCTGGAAAGCCCAACCAGTCGTAATTAAACACAGCAGCCCTTTTCAGAAAGCAACGGTTTTTTAAAATGTCACCTAGTTTTGGGTTTGGGCCATTTTTTACGCATGGCCCAAAATGTCCCCTGAAGTTTCAACTGGATATAGACTCTTCAGTTTCCACCCTAAAATCCTGAGTGAGCAGTGTTACAGCACAGCTGTTAGAGAAACTGCCACCTCCCACCTCAAAGGTGGATGCAATAATGCAGTGGTGAGCCAAGTTATTCCTTCCTACCACGTTGTAAATGCTAAATATATACTAATACAACAGAAATATGGAGAAAAAGCACAGAGAATTAAGATACACGGGGAGTGCTCAGGAGCTATGGATAGTTTTAATTTTGACACCATGTTTACCATAGAAAAACATAAAAGATCACAGGACTTCATTAAATAAGCAAAACTAGACCATAACGTAATAATAGATACCATTTACTAGACTCCTGCTATGGAGCTGGTCTTCCATGTACATATCATCTTGTGCAATCCTCAGAGCCCTGTGAGACTGGAATTGTCATCTCCATTTTATAGATGAGAACACTGAGGCTCAAGAAAGTTCAGTGGTGTGCTTCCTGCAACACAGCCAGGAAGTAGAACAGGGACTCCCAACTTAAGGAAGTATGTCTCCAAAGCCCTCCAGCTAATTCTGAAACATGCCAAAATTTGAGAACCACTGCAAGATACTAACATACACAAGGTGGGACCAAGTTAAACTGAGTAAAGCCCTGTCATCATGAGACACCTAATCATCTCATGGATCAGGTATAGAGTACATTGACTCATCCTGGGGATCAGAGTCACATACAGTGCACTTCTCTATAGAACTTGGAAAAATGAAAGTCTGCTTGTTTTTCTTGTCCCTGGATAGCACCATTATAACAAAACTTGACTATACCCTTAAATGGCACTAACACTAAGATTTCTAGACATACCTTAGCAATGAGGTAACCAAATTTTGTTTCTTAGCTGACAGTCGATAAAGAAGCCTGAAACACAAAGATTTGCTGCCCCTCAGTACTCTCAATTCTTCACGGATGCTTAACTTAAGATCTTCTTAAAATCCAAATGAAGACATATCCTGCCTCACATACTCTCAACGAATAAATCTGAAAATTACCACATTTTACAAATAATAAATCATCGCTCTTCAAATTCATCACAATTCACTGACCAGGGAAACTATGACCTTGACATGCAGCCTGCAGCCACTTTATAAACAATTATCCACGTTTTAATGTTCTATGGGGAAAGAGTGGCTTCTGCTTAAAAAAGAAAAAGAGGGAAACAGAATAGCACATTTGAATTATGGGAATAGAAACAGAGTTAAATTTTACTCCTAACCAAAGTTCACCAAAGAAAGTTTTCATCATAAAAGACTGCTTCAAGTTATGAACAGTGGAAAGGGTACAATTTAGAAAGAGAACAGTTTCTACATTACTTTACGGATAACCATTCAAAACTGACATTAATAGGGGCGCCTGGGTGGCTCAGTTGGTTAAGCCTCCAACTTCGGCTCAGGTCATGATCTCACATTCGTGGGTTCGAGCCGCGCATCGGGCTCTGTGCTGATAAGCTCAGAGCCTGGAGCCTGCTTCCGGTTCTGTGTCTCCCTCTCTCGGCCCCTCCCCTTCGTATGCTCTCTCTCTCTCTGTATCAAAAATAAATAAAACATTAAAAAAACTGACATTAATAAAGTCTAGTTAGTATGTGAGATTACATAAAATACTGGACCAGCATCATAGTGGCCAAGAGGTAGATTACTTATTACCTCTCTCTTTGGCCATCCTGATGCTAAACCCTCTGCCAAGCATAGACTCACATCTAACTGGAACTCCAGCATCAAGAAATTTCCGTTCCTTTTGAAAACTCAAAAGTCTAGGGTCTTCCTTCCCCCCTTATGTAATTCTGAGTGGCTTCTCCCCTTTCCTATCTGTTTTACCCCAACAATTTCCACTTTCCCCAGCCCTCTCTCTGTTCCACTCTAGTGTTCACTTTCCCACCCAACTTAACAATGAACTCCTCCTCTCTCAATCCCAGATGCTGGCTGACACTGGAAAACAGCTCTCTACCCCACTGTGACCATTCTATTCCATCTAAAATGGAGCTCTCAGCCTAGAATCAATGAACCGATCCAAGTATCCAACCCATGATTAGTGCCTCACTTCCATGCCCCCACCCCACCCTCCAATTCTGGCCCAAGGCTCTAAGGCCACTGTTCTTTATCCTGTTTCACTTTGGAATTTCCATAATTCACCTCCCTATATCTAGGATTCCTCCCACTTGCAGACTGGAAAAACTGGTGTATTCCCACTTTTTCCTTTTTTCAAGGCCATTCTACTTAGGTCTGTGAATTCCTTCCCCCATTCAGTATCCTTATTTTCATCTTAATTTTACAACTAATGTTTAGACTTGTAAGCCGGGGATCTCAACTAACCTCTGCTTCCTGGGCCCTCCCAGGGCAACAGCTATCAAAGGCAATTTTTTACCTTCTCTGACATTCACTCCAGATGACATCTGAGTAAACATCTTCCTCCTTTGCCTCGTTATTCCACCCTCTTTCACATTCTGCATTTTTTTAGCCTATATACTATCTCTAAATTCTCTATTTCCCTATGGGTAAATATATGTATTTTCTTCCTACATGCCAGTTTCTCTCCAACCCTATTTTTACTCAAAATCATCCTCTCTTTTGCACCAAACCTAGTGATTCTAGCATGAAAGTATAAAGTGACTTAAATGTTCTTCAAACTTTACTTTGGAAAACATTAGCTTAGAGATTTCAAGGTTCCACTTTTTCTTTAGTTGGCCCTGACATGAAACCAGTGTTGGATCACTTTTCTTCCCCCTTCACTGCCTAAAAACCCTCTTCCTGAGTTTTGTTTTTGCCTTCCTTCTTTCTAGTATTCAAGTCCTCTTCTCCCATAATTCTGTTCCACTAAAAGAAGCCCCTCTCTGAAACCCATAATCCAGACTCATCATGTGAGATTCTCTGCCACCTGTGCTAAACATTTTTTTCCCATGTAGTGAACTCCAGCATGAATAAGGCAAACACACCCCTGGAGGAAACTCCTTTGCTTCCCAAAAAAGTCTAGGCCACTGAGAATCAATGCCCTACTAGCTCTCGGTAATCAAAACAGCTAGATCTCCAAGTGCCCTTGGTGCAGCCACCATTTCCTCTGGAACTCCCCTCCACTCTGCCCAATCCAGACTCCAACCACAGAACTTGCCAAGGACTTAGCTTTCCTCTGCCCTATCCCAATAATTTGTTGTCTTTTCTTTATGGCCTATTCTAAAGAACAGTCCTCCTTAACCCCTTCCTCCATCAATGACTTTCAGAGCTGGAACAGAAAGAATCCTACCCTTGCTACATAGCTGGTAACAGGGCCAGCCCTCTCAAAGTCGGTTTGAGTCAGGCTCTGTGCCCCGTGGCCTGGGCCTCTTGTCCTCCCCATCTATCCCAAAGGCAGCTGCTCCAGTTGCCTTATCAAAAGATGAGTCTGCCTATCAACAGCCACGAGGCTTAGTCAAAACAACCATGTCCCTCCTAAACTCTATCAACCTTCAGATTCTCTGAACTTGAGTCATCAAGCCCCTTGCTCTTCTTCCTGGCTCCTCAAGTCCTTCCTACTAACTTTGCTGCTCCATCAAAATTTTATAGGTTGCTCTCCCAACCTTTTGCTTCTATTTGGAGCCTCTGGGTGATTTGGGGAATTGGATTATCCCATTTAATCCCCAGTGGAACCCTCCAAATTTCTTTCCTGTGTACTATCCTCTTCAGTACCACATGGTGACATCGCCATCCAATTTGAGTACCCCTAAACTCTGCTCCATCTCCCCCAAAACAAAGCTTCCCCTATCCCAACATTCAAGGACAGGTCTGATAAACAGAGAATGAGATGACCTTTAAAGTCCCTTCCAACCTTGGGATTTTATTATCAACCTAATCCACTTCCAACACCAAATGAGTCCCCTATTCATCTCGCCAACGTTCGGCAGCAGCGAGACTTTGAGAAATAGCTTTCTAAGTTGAAAGAGCCATGCGGCCAACCAGGTTAATGCTAACCTACAACTGCACCCCCAGAAGTCTGACCAAAGATTTTTGCAACTATATTCCACTTCTACACTATGAGGACGACCTCCAAACTGCCCTGAGAGTATTCGGCTGTCGCATAAAGTTATCAGGCCCCCTTCCCACTCTCGTGTAAAGAGCCCCTAAACCCTGGGCTAGGACTTGTCCCCGCCAAGTGACGCCTGTCCTTACTGTCTACTCTAGGAGACACCAAGAATGAATAAGTATCACCACCACATTGACAGCTTCCTACAGCCAACACTGAAAATTTCAAAACAATAAAACAAAAACAGTGCGTCCACTGGGGGAGGGAGGAGGTGCAGGCGGAATAGAAGGGCACCTCCACTGGCCTGGGCTGTTGGTCTCCCGGGTTTGCAGTGTGCTCCCCTCTTCCTTTCCCCTCTACCACCTCTTTCCCTACAACAATCTCCCGCCCCTCCATAACACGAAATCCCCGGCCGAGGTGCGGTCGGCTCCTCCCAGACTTACCCCGGACGTCCCTCTGGCCCAGCCTTTCCCTTGGCGGGACCCCGGTGAGGAGAAGGGCCCCCTCCACCGTCCAATTCACCTCCCTGTCCCTTCCCGGGCCTCTGGGCGCCACTGCAGGGCTCTGTCCCGAAGCAGAACCTCGAGGAGCCAAGCCCACGAGGCCCGTCGCGGGACCCCCCCCCCTTCCTTTTCCCAGCACCTCGTCCTCCATGCACCCGGCCCCCGGGGCTCTTCGTCGTTGTCGTCCGGGCTCGTACCGCCCCCCGTCGGGGGCTCCACCCCCCGCCTGCCCCCGCCCCCAGGACGGCCCCCTCCCCACCACGCACCGCCTGCGCCCTCTGCCCCGGCACGGGACTCCCTTTGGCCTCTGTTCCCCGCCCAGAAGCGGCGGCGGCGGCGGCAGCAACGGCTGCGGCGGCCCCAGCAGGAGCAGCAGCGGCGGCGGCAGCGGCGGCGGCGGCGGCAGCGCCGCCCCGGCCCCGCCCCGCCGCCCGCCGGAGCCCCACGCCCCGCCCGCCCGCCCCGCCGCCGGACTGCTCCCCCCGAAGCCCACCACTAAGCCCCCCCACTCCCCAGCCGCGATCAGCTCGAATCCAGCACTGCTGGGCCTGCTGTCTGTTCCTCACGCCCCTTAGGACTTGGGGTGGGGGAAGCCCTGGGGTTCGCGGCCATCCCTCTCCCTCCTTCAAGGGCTGGGGGATTGCCCCTGATCCCGAAATCCGGCAGCGTAACCGGAGCCTCCCTCCTTCCACCCCTCGGCTTCGCTCTCAGACCCCTTGCCTCCAGGCCTGGCGCGAAGCGGGTGGAGAAGCTTGCACGCCGGATCTCCCCCTGGCTTGCCGGGGCTAGTATGAATTGCCCCCATCTCATCCTCCTTCAATTTAAGCCCCCTCCCCGCCGCGCCCGGCCCGGCGGCCCCCGCCCCTAGAGCGAGGGCAGCGGAGCCTGGGTGCTCCGAAGTCATCCCCCGCCTTTTTTCCAGGGACTCGGATAATTGCCCCTGCCCCCATCACAGCACTCCCACTCCCGAACCCAGGCCCCGCCGCCACCTAGGGGGTACCCCTTCCCTATGGTTCCCGCACCCCAACACCGGGAGAAAGCAGCCCTGAAGAGCAACCGTCGCACCTCCCCTCTAAGGTTGGAGGGTATTTTCTCCAGGTCTTTTCAAGACTTCATCACGGACAGCCACCTCCCCCCCCAAAACAAGCCCTTTCTCGCCCTGCCCTCCTGGCCAGCCTCCCTTCGGATCATTGGATCCTTGAATTGGAGAGGGGGGGGCGATTAGGGCCAGGTAGTTAACAAGACCATAGCCTCCACCTCCCTTTCCGAGGAGTGGGGTAATTCTAATGGTCCCCCCCCCAGGATAAACCCGACCCCCGTTTCCATGGAGACCCCCGCCCAGCCAGGAAGAAGACTCTCGGATCCTGGCGAACAAGTCTCACCTGGCTAAGGGAGAAGGGGGTGACGAGGGGGTAGGGTAGGGCACAGATGGGGTACGAAGGTGGGAAGTGGAGGGGAGCTGTCCCGAAGGGAGGGGCGAGGACAGAGCGAGCTCCAGGGAGCGCTACGTCCGGGGACACGAAGAGGACGGCGCCCCCGGGGGGCAAGCAGAGCGGTCGTGGGGCGATGAAGGGACAGAGTCGGGGAAAGGCTTAAGATAGAAAGAAGCGGGTGGGGGGATATGAGAAAGCCAGGGAGTCAAAAGGGGTGGAGGGGTTGGGGGAGAGAAAAAAAAGACGCACCTGTTCCCGGGTCGGCTCCGCGGGGAGGCTCAGGCCGCCACCCGGGCTCCCTCTTACCCACTCTGAGCCGCCACCCGCCTAATACTGCCCCGATCTGGTGCCCCCCCCCCTCCGCCCCTTATCGCCACCGACCTCCTTCTCCTCTCTCTCCGCGGCGGCGGCGGTCGGACTCTAGGAACTGAGAGGAAGAAGGGAGGGCTCGGCAAAGCGGAGGAGAGACAGAGCCACACACTGGCAGCAGCCGCGGCGAGCGAAAGAGTGAGGGGGAGAGCGGTGTGTGTGTGTGTCTGTGTGTGCGAGCGAAGCCTGGTGGAGTGGGTGCCGGTCGCAGGGCTCGACGGGAAGTGGAGTCCGGCGGGGCTCGCGGGCGGCGCTAGTCGCCACTCCGTGGGACTACAACTCCCAAAATGCCACCCGCCGGGGGGAGGAATGGGGAGGTGGAGGCGAAGGGAGGGAGCGAGCAAGAGAGGGAGGGACGAAAGCAGGGAGCAAGCGGCGGCGAAGGGGGCAGAGCCAAGCAGCCCCGGTGACACTGGGAGGGGAGGGGAGGAGGAGGGGATCGCTCCGAGGACCAAGCGGATTCCGGAGAGGGAGGCAGCAGCAGTGGCTGCAGCAAGCCGGGCAAAAAGCTAGACTCCCAGGAGAGGCGGAGGCGCTCAATCCTAGGGGCTGCAAGAGCCCCACGCCCCCCACCGCCCTCAACGCCCCTCGAACGGGAAGGTTGAGGAAACGAAAAGATCAGGGCGCCAAGGCCAGGGGTTTCTGTCTCTTTCCCCCAACGCTCTCCACCATATGCCCTAACCTGACTTTCTCAGGCCACTGGTGCCCGATCCAGTGTGCAAATCCAGAGACCCCCAGATCTCCCCTGCTGGGCAGCAGAGAAAGGATACATTCAGTCCCCTTCTCCCAGGGGCCTGAAGGAGGCTCCCCTTGCTAGCAGGGCGTGACTCCCCCCCTTCTTCCCGTCCCCCCCGTCGCCGCCACCCCCCATCTCCCTCCCCAGAGCCCCTCCCCTGAAGCCCAAGCTCGCTTCTCCCTACCTTACTAGAAATGGAGTCCCTCCGGGGGCGACTACCCAGCCCCCTCCCTTATACTGGGTCCCTGCCCACCAGTATCTCCTTAGCGTTGCCCCCTTCACCGAAGTAATAGTGGGGGCGACCCGAGTTGAACTGGTGGCTACTTTCCCTCAGAGACTAGCCGTCCTTGGCCACGCCGACCCTGTGTAGAGATAGAGAAGCACGTTAATACCACCCCCCAAAGTTCGGATCCCGGTGGAAATGGCTTACAAGGAAAGAGGGGTTGGTAGTGGAAGTGAGCTGGGGGTGAATCTCAATCCTCAAACCTCGTCCTAGGCGTGGAAATCCAGGGATTCCTCCCTTTCCTTAAAAGCCATCAAATCGCTTGGGGTGGGGGAATGGGGTTAGATTATCTAACCCCCAATGTCCACATGACTCGAAGCAACGCTACATGTAGGAATAAGATAGGAACTAGGCTGCTGCCGCGGGAGGGAGACTATACCGTCGCGTCCCCCCCCCCGCCGTCGTCCACCCCCTAAACACATACCCCTAGGAGAGTCAGATGGCCTAGGAATGGGGGGAGGCGGTGGGAGTGCTGGAGAGTGAAAGGGTTGTGGCGGGGAGGGTCCGCGGCCCCCTGAGAGCAAAATCCAGATGCTAAGAGGTGGGGGTGGGGGGTGCGGCATAATTGCCGACGGTGCCTTTCGTTGCTTTTCCTGGAAACGCCGCCGAGCACCGTCTAACACTCGCAGTTCTTACCAGTCCGTCCCCTAGCCCCATTTGTGCGCGTGAGGCGGCCGGAGCCCGGGAAGCCGGGGCACAAACTCCGCGGAAGCTGGCCTTCGCCGCCGCCGCGCTGCCGCGGGCCTCCCTCCCTCCGCTGGCGGCCCCGCCGATCTACCTTCGCCCCCGGCCGAGGCCAGACCCCGCTCGCAACTCCACGCCCCTACTCCACCCCCGGTTCCCCCCCTCGCCCTCTCCCCGCGGGTCCGGCCCAGCCCCTAGCGCCGCCCCGCCCTACCGCTCGGTCCCGAGCCCAGCAAGTGCCCCGAACTCGCCCCCCGCCCCCACGCCCAGGCCAGTCCGGCGGGGCCTGGTTTCCCCCTCCTGCCGCGCCCCGCCCCCGAATCCACGTCCTACTTCGCCACCCAACTCGGCCCGGTCCGGGTTCGGCCCGCGCCCAGGCCACCAGAGTCTCCGGTTCGGTCCGGTGTACGGCCACCCACCCCGCCCTTGCCTGGGTGCCGGCCTGGCCCGCTGCCTGTGCCCGCCGAGCCGGCCCAGGCGCGCGGTCCGGGTCTGGGTCCCGGTGCCGGCCTCGGTCCCAGCGGCGTTGCCGCGTCTCGCCACGAGGGCTCGGTCCACGCAAGATCCGAACCCTCGCGGGGTGGGGGCCCCGGAAAGCAAGTTTCTTTATCTTCCCTCCGCCCCCGCCGCAGGGCCGCGCCATCCCCCACCCCCCGCGGCGCCCCCTTCACCTGGGCAGAGCCCCCCGGCCGGCCGCTGTCGCAACTTTGCTCTTCTCCACGCCGCCGGGGAAGAGGGCGAAGCAGGAGGAGGAGGGAGGTGGCGGGGGGTGCTGGGATCAGGCCGCTGGGCTCCGGGAGGACACGTGGGGGAGGAGGGGAAGGAGGAGGAGGAAGGGGGGGCGGGCCTGCAGTTCTCGGGGCTCCCCCTGCCAGCCCCGGGGAAGCCGGAACCTCTCCCGGCAGCCGCAGACCCCGCACTGGCCAAGGGGGAAGAACGGAGCCACCTTCCCCGGCCAGCCCCCGGCACCAGGAAGGGGGGGGGAAGCAACGCCGCTCGGGGTCGGAGAGTGAGCGTTTTCACTCGTGCTTTATGTATGACTCTCTCTCTCTCTCTCCGTTTAGTCTCCGTGTTTGGGGGGGGCGTGGGGTCTTGCATGCAGGGGGGACGCCCCCGCCAGATGCCCCGCCCCTTCCCGGGCCCCCCACTTCCATAACCCGGGCGACCTCGGTGCAAGGCTCTGGCGCTCGGGCACCGAGGCCGCCTGCGGGCGCAGCCCCAGCCCGGGCGCCCAAGTGGGACAGGTGCTGGGGAAGGGAAAATGCCGGGGCTCACAGCCTCGCTTCGCATCTCCTGAGCTGCCCACCCTTCGTGGCAACCACCCGTGATGCACATCCCCTGGCCTCCCCCTCAAAGGGCAGCCCCTAGCCTGGGCGTTGAGGCATCCTCGGGCGGGGGTGCGGGTGGGGGTGCATGGAACGAGAGGCCCTAGGGAGGAAGGAGGAGGAGGGGGGTGAAAGGTCTGTAAAGGGGGAAGCCTGCACAACTTGGGGCCAAAAACCTGGCTCCAGGAAAACTTGGCTTCTGCACCGCCCCCCCCCCCCGCCCCCGCTACTTCTCGGGCCCCTCAGTCACCAAGCCGAGCCCCTTGACCCTTACCCTTTACCCTCACGACTCCCCGCCTGGCCAAAGGAATAAATCCTCGTATGTGTTTACATCCCAGGCCATCCCCAGGACTGAAGGGCTGAGAAGCCTGCGGTCCACATTGGAACTCTGATGACTTTACATTAACTCCGAGGAGAGCAGCTTGCGAAGAAGCTGAAGCTGCCGGCAGACTTGCTTTCAGTCTTAGGCTGTTTCTTAGCAGCTCCAACCCTGAGCCCACTGTTGGGACTTCAAAGGCATCGCCTCAGCCTAGAAGGTATTAGGGGAGGTGCCCAGCAGTTCCTGGAGAGTTCAGGGCTTTGTAAACACGGAATATGAAATGAATAGCAGGAATTTGAAAAAAAAATCTTTATGTTCAGATATATTGGTATTATTTGTTATATATTTATCTATACTAAGGAAGCCAGAGGGTCATTTGAACTAGAAGGAAACCCTGACGGATTAATGTCTTCCTCCTCCTCCCTGCCCCCCTCCTTTGTCCCAGGCCCAGAAGTTCCATCTCTAAGCTATGGGGTGTCTTCTCTCCAGTGGAAAGACTTTAGAGATGGCAGGTGAGACCTGCCTGGTATGTCTCCCTCACCTGGTTTAAAGGAGGACTATTGCGGAGGAGGCCAAGCCACTAATGTAGCAGTGGCTTTGCTGTTGTCTCAGGCCTGGCGTTCTGTGACCACTCCTGCTTGTCCTTACCAACCTCAAAATCTGCTGCCAGCAATGGGGACATAACACTTGCCATTTTACTTTAGTTTGAAAACTTCTTCACTAGCTGTTTTATTGGGCCATTCCCATCCTCCTGTGCACCGCCCCCCTACACACACACACACACACACACACACACACACTTTAAAAAGTGTTTGGCCTAAGTTGCACCAAGGGAAAGTGAAAATTTGGAAAGGATTTCTTCAATCAACATATGAATTCAAAAAACATCATTAAGGTGTGAGGGATCACCTCTGTGGGCCTGATGAAGCAGGCCTCACCAATTCTGCTTTGATTTAAATTGGCTGTCTTCACTGATTTTAATTCATCTCGTAATTACTAAATTTCCACTTCTCTTCAATGCCTTAGGGCTGAAGTGGATTCTGGACACCTCTGTTCCCACTCATCTGTATCTCACCATTTGGCTGCATCATTTATCTGGCGAAATGAAGGTTGGGGCAAGATGGTTATTTCCTGGCTGAAGCTCTAGCTTCTCTGAGCCCTTTCCTGTTGGGGGCCACGCTTCCTGCCCTACAGGAGGTGATGGGAAATCAAGGAGCAGGGTAGGGAGAGCTGTGGGAAAACTTGTAAAGAATGTAGAAATTAATGATTATTTTATTTGAGGCTAGAACCACAACATAATAATAATAATACCTTTGTACAATGTCAGGATGTCTACCAAGGCCTTTCACTTGTGTTATTTCATTTGTTTCTCACTACAACCCTTGATTTTGTAATTGAGGAAACTGAGTCTATGGGCATCTATGAGTGGCTTGCTCAAGGCCACATGGCTAGTGAGTTCCTGAACCAGGACTCAACCCCAGTAATCCTGACTCCACATCCAGAGTTCTTTTCAATATGGTATAGCACCCCTATTTAATGCCAAAATGTTCCTTTTCATGCAGATTTTTAAATAACTGTTTCTTCCATCAATAACAGCTCTTGGCCTAGACCTGGAGTCTCAGAGAGCCAGCTTGGTATAATGGAAAGAGGATTGTTTGGAGAGTTGTAAGAACCAGATCCTAATTCTGTCTTGTCGATGGCTAGCAGGGGGACCTCAAGCGAGCCCTAACATTTGAGTACTGCCAGCCCAATTCCAGGTACTGTGTTTTGGGTCTTCCTTCCAACTCTAAACTCTGGAAACCAGTGCACCTGTCCTACTCTCTCACAAGCACACCCCGGAGCATCAGATGAGATAATGGATGGGAAAGAATTTTGTGCACCATAAACTACTGGACTCAGGTAAGTGTTACTATCATCAGCGTCAGCATCACCTAGCACAGCTTCCCTAGCACAGAGACCTAGGGGTGACACCTGCCTGGGCTCTGCCCCCCTGAAGCTGACCGGACAAAATAGGGCATTTGGCACTCCCTGGCTAATTGAGGCCTTAAACCAACCTCTGACTTAATTCAGAGTATAATTGCTCCGATTCTCTGCTTTGTTCCAAAATCAGAGGCCTTCCTTGTCTCTCTGGTAAAACAGCTAGCTCTTGTGACAGCAATGACCACGACAACAATGACAACAACGAAAACCATTTCAGTGAAGCAAATTTGAAGCTTCCGGTCCTCCCTTCATCTCCTGACCCCCAGTCAGTTGAAGGTAAAGTCACGTTTGGAACTCAGACTCTCAGGACTTCCAAAGTGCTTATTTTAAGCCACCTCAGTTGAAAGCAAACTAGGGGGAGAGAAGGGTATAGAATGAGCCTTGCACATTTGGGAAAGAGGCTGCTACTAACGCAAGCAGGGCTGACCACGAGTTACATACCCTTACATACACTACGTGCCCTACAATGTTTCCCTGTATGTTCTGGCAGGGGCCGCGGGGGAGAATTCATTGCTTCTGTTTGCTCTTCATATATCTCAAGCGCACAAACCCTATAGCAGCACGTTACTGCTGGAGATGCATTCCGACAGCCCACTGCATGCTGAGGAAGGCCTGTTCTCTGCCCTCTAAGAGCCCTGGGTCTAGATGGGGAGACTGTGTCTGGTTAAACTTAACTCCGTAAACAACTAACAGCCTTTCTAAAGTTTATAGCCAAAGAGGGGAAATGAGGAAGGGGGCTAAAATCACCCTAGAGGCCTTTCGAGGTCAAGCCTCCTCGCTTCCCTAAGACCCCCAGGCACTTAACAAGGTTCTTGATCATACAGACAGTGTTAGAGGTGGAAGAAACTTTAAGAAATCATCTGTCCTCCTGAAAAACTGGCTGTCACAGCCCACTGCCAACAAAATCAAGTGTATAAGCCTTCAACTAGCTTCAACTAGCTTCCAGGGCCCTCCATGACCCGGTTCCAGCCTCCTTCCCTTCCTACCTGTCACAAAGCCTCCGTTCTCACCAAACCAGCCCTCTACCATTCTTTGGACAAGACAAGTGCTTCCTTGACTGCTCCTTCAGCATTTTCTATGCCCTTCTGGGGTTGTTGAAATCCCACTCAACCATTACTCAAGCTGGCTCTTTCATGCCACTTTCCCTGAACCCCAACTCCCTCCCCATGGAAGTTAACTGCTCCTCAGGGGTTTCCCCCACCACACTGAGCTTGGCCCTTTATTTAACACTTCTACACTCTGTCTCTCCAACTGGATCTCCAATTCCTTGGATGAAGGAACCCAGTATTTTTCAACTGTGTATTACAGCCTCCATTCTCTCTGCGCCCCCCCCAACATCCCCTACCATGGCATGAAGTAAGTTTTCTACAAACATTTGTTGTTGTTGTTTGTAATGCTTGTTTGTTTGTTTGTTTATTTAATCAAGCGGGGGAGGGGTAGAGGGAAAAGGAGAGAGAGAATACCAAGCAGGCTCCACACTGTCAGCACAGAGCCTGATAAGTGGCTGAGTCCCACGATCTCATGAACCCTGAGATCATGACCTGAGCCAAAATCAAGAGTCAGATGCTTTATCGACTGAACTACCCAGGCGCCCCTCTACAAGTATTTGTTAAGTTAATGAATGGATGGATGATCTAAACCCTTTATCTCATAGTGGGGAAATTGAGGCCCAGACCTGGCTTCCCTTCCTGTCAGTTAAAGGCTCGGTTCTAAGTTTTAGCCTCCTTTAGTCTTTCTCTTCCACTTGGTGGATACACACTGGCTCCAAAGTTAGACATATATGGTTTGAATCCTGGCTCCTCCACTTCCTAGCGATATCACCTTAAACCCTTGAATTTTGTCTGAGCCTCGTTTTTCTCATTTATAAAATGGAGGCTAGTAAATACTTTCTGAAAATGTTACAAAAATCAAAAGGAGTCCTTGTATGTTAAGCACTTAGAACAGTGCCTGACACCTAGCAGATGCCCCATAATAGTTGCTGGGTTTTCTTTTAATTTTTTAAAGTTTATTTATTTTTGAGAGAGAAACAGAGACAGAGCATGACCAGGGGAGGGGAAGAGAGAGAAGGAGACACAGAATCTGAAGCAGGCTCCGAGCTGTCAGCACAGAGCCTGACGTGGGGCTTGAATCCATGAACCCTGGGCTCATGACCTGAGCTGAAGTCAGACGCTTAACCCACTGAGCCACCCAGGCACCCCATTCCTGGGTGTTTGTTTTTTGTTAAATGTGAGGAGTTTTTAGAGTTCAGAACTTGGTAGCACCTACTTAATTCAAGCCTGGGAATAAAAGCACAACTCAAACGTAACGAAAAAGAAAGGTGTATCTTTGGCAAGGGGAAGAGAATAAAATTTAGCAAGACCTTTCAGCAAAACTACTCTCTCTTCCCCCAAAGAGGATAAAGAATATTGAGAATGGTGCGCAGTTCAGTGGCCCACGTTCAGTGGCTGCTCACCCAATTTCACATCCTCCGGCTTTGGTGGCGACTCTGTTTAGGCTTAAGGACACTGGCATGAGGCTGATACGCCTACTGAACTTACACATCACTATGCTCCCTCTTCTCCGTGAGCCTACCCCTGAGTCCCATTCCACCTGGCCAAAGCCTTCAAGCCCCGCTTCCACGAAGCTTTCTGTGAATGCTTTTGCCTCTGAATTATTGGCCCCATGGGTAAGTACTGCTTAGCACTTAGTGATTTTCTGTGCTCTGTGACTTAGTACCTCCCCATCTGAGGGCAGGTACTTTGCCATAGAAAGCGGCATCCCCTCCCCCGCCCCCCAGCAATGCCTGGCAGTGTTTGAGCAGACAGCACTCCATGAATACTTTGGGATTGATTGACAGTAGGCGTTCAATGGGGGCATGAGCCCCCTCAAGTACTGGCCAGCATGCAGTTTCCCAACCCCCTATTCTCTACATACTCACTGCTTCTCAGACCCACCACTCACATGATGCCCCAGCCTTTTTAGGAGCCATTTTGTCTCAGAATTCATCAGCATTTGGAAGGCAAGGGCCACCTTTTACTGTGTCCTCCACACAGCCCCGGATAGCACTTCCAACATTCACTGAATGCAGAAAGCACCTAGTTTTGATGCTGGAGATAACTTGGTAAAGATACATTGCTATTGTACGTTTATATGCATCCTTGTGTGTCTGTTCTTGCTCATCAAACTGCAAGGGGCTCTAGAGGAAGAATTGTCCATCTTGGGAAGAAAGTCACAAGATGATTAAAAACTAAGTAGAGATCTGGGATTTTGATTTTTTTAAAATCTGGGGAACAATGTTCCACCTTCCATGCCCATTCAGCCTAACCTCTCACACCAAATTTTCTCAAAGTTTAATATACATAAGAATCACTGGGGGGAGCTTGTTAAAATTCAAATTCCAAAGCACCTTCCCACCCAGTGTCTTATTGAATAGGTCTGGGGTGGTGCCTCATACTCTGAATTTCTAACAATGTCTACTGGCAATTAGAAACTAGAGGGCTCTTGGACTACACCTTGAAATACATTAAGAACTTTTTCACTTTCATCTTCACAAGAGATCCCCAAACTTTTTGCTACCAAGGGTTTTATTGTTTCTTTCCCCCTCATGGACGGTATTAAACATAGTTATACAATGTTTAGAATGTTATCAGACACTGTTCTGAGGATTTTACAAATAGTAACTCATTTAATACTCATAACAATATCATAAGGTAAATACTATTATTTTGCCCTTTCACAGATAAAGAAATTGACTTACAAAGAGGTTCAGTGACTTGCCCAAAGTTGCCCAGCAACTAAGGATTTTTTTAAAATTGAGGTCAGGTTCACGTAATATAAGTTAACCATTTTAAAGTGTAAAATTCATTCCCATTTAGTACATTTAAAACTGGGTGCAAACACCACATCTACCTGGTTCTAAAACATTTTCAGCACCTCAAAATGAAACTCCATACCTGTTAAGCAGCTGCTGCCTTTCCCTCCCCACTTCAGCTTCTTGTCAGAGAAAATTCATATCTGCTCTCTGTTTCTATGGATTCACCTATTCCAGATATTTGATTAAAGTGAAATCATGTGATCTGTGGCTTTTTGTTTCTGGCTTCTTTCACATAGAACAATGTTTTTTTTTTTTTTTTAAGTAGGCTCCACACCCAACAGCAGAGCTTGAACTCATGATCCTGAGAACAAGAGTCGCATGCTGTACCACCTGAGCCAGCCAGGCACCCCAGGTGTAATGTTTTTGAGGTTCATCCACATTGTAACATGTATCAGTACGTCATTCCTTTATATGGCTGAATAATATTCCATCCTACGGATACACCACCATTTGTTTATACATTCTTAGCTAATAAGTTTTGAAGTCGGGATCTGAATCCAGGCAGTCTGATTCCAGAGTTGGTGCTCTTAACTCTCTGTGTTCAAAATACTTATCTGCTTAAATAGGATGTATTTTCAAGTAATAATTCATCATTTAAAAATATATCAGATACGGGGTGCCTGGCTGGCTCAGTCGGAAGGGCATGCAGCTATTGATCTCTGAGTCATGAGTTCTAGCCCCGCATTAGGTATAGAGATTACTTAAATATATAAATTTAAAAAATATATCAGATACAAATAATACAAATACAGTTTGCCAGAACTGATCTGCCCAAGATAGTCACACTGAGGTCATTCAATTCCAGATAAAGCCAAAAACACTTCATGTTGTAGTTAACCTCTGCAGCTTTGTGCAGGTATGTTTCGCTAACCTTTATGAAATACAGACATAATTCATAGACTCTCTCCTAGGCTTTTTGGGTTTGGAGACCCTGGTTTGGGATCCATTGATGATAAATCCTTGCAAGACACCCCAGTGAACTAAGAGATTCCATCAAGTTGCTCCGTGGACTCTACTGACAATCTAGAAAGTGGGCTCATGCATGTTAGAAAGATTTTCCACACCAACAAGCTAAACAAGAAAGGAGCTGGAGGTTAACCTTTCAGTAAACTAGAAAATTCCAAAATCCAGGAAGTCATTCTGTTCGAATGGCCATATATCGAGAACAAGTAAGGCAGCCCTGTAGCAGGGCTCCTAGGTGGCTCATTCAGGTGAGAGTCCGACTTCGGCTCAGTCATGATCTCACAGTTCATGGGTTCGAGCCCTGCATAGGGCTTTGTGCTGACAGTTCGGATCCTGGAGCCTGCTTTGGATTGTGTGTCTCCCTTTCCTCTCTGCCTCTCCCCTCTCTCAAAAATAAACATTAAAAAAAAAAACCAGACAACCCTTTAGCTGCCCCCTGCAAAGTGACAGCCTAAGTTGGAGTTACCAGAGAGGTCTTCCAGACCTAAAGCATCTGCACTAACAGAACCTGAGGTACAAACGCATAACAAACGCACACAACGCAGGATTTTCCTCCTGACTTTTCAAGTGTGTGTGGGAAAAAAAATTAGGCTCGTGTCTCTTCTGCAGTTTATGACACCTGTGCTCCATGTCTGAGAGCCTCATTTGATGTTCTGGGCATCTCCTCCTCTAAAGGGGTCCTTCATTACCCCATCAGAAATTAAACAACCAGACTAGATTCAAAACCATTAGCCCTGGCTTCTCTAGGCAGAATAAAATGAACATCAAGGAGAGCCTTGAAAGGGAAAAGATTCCACAAAACATGTTGCTTGAGAGCTGAGAGAGGAATGCTGAACGATGAAGGCTTCTTCATTTTTGTAACCCCAGGGCCTAGCAGAAGGCCTGGCACAGATGAGAAAGCACTCAAAACATGTTTGTTGATTGAATGACTGAAAGAGAACGTTCTTGTTGGTCTGGAGGTCATTATGGAGGCATTGTGGAGCTGCTGTGTGTGGGGACAGAGAATGGAGCAAGGTTGGCATGTGTCTGGAGCGCCCTGCCAGAACCTACACAGACCATGTTTTTCTCTGCCTAAGAATTTCTCCCAAAGTTCTCAGAGCCTGCAAGTCTCAAAAGTAGATTCCTCTGAAATCACTATGTGCTTTATTCTACTGAACTCAAGTCAGGGGAACTTAGTGTTGTAGGGAGAATCTGATGAGAGCACCATTATAAAAGCATATTGAAAAAGATAGAGAGCCAGAGAATTCTTATTAACTTAGTCATATTGGCTTTGCATGATCTAAATGACCCTTTGTGCCATTTGACCAGGTAGCTTTGTACCTATGAGTCTTATCACTGAACAGGAACCTGTGCAGACACCCCTGCCCCAACATACACTTTTTATAATGCAGCAAACTCTTGTTTGCTAAAATCCAAATAACCACAACCATTAGAGAATCAGAATGTTCTTTTTGCAATACAGTGCAATAAGCCCTTACATTCATGTGGGGCTTTGCAGGTCGCAAAGCGCCTCCCCATCCATGGCCCCGTTTGTTTGTTGATTGATGTTCAGAAGGGTCCCAAGGCTTTGCAAGAATCTGGGAAGCCTTGCGAAGAAGCAAATAGCAATGACATGTGTGGTGCAAGTGGCCTTGACTGTGTGCTGGGCCTCTGAACACCAGCCCTCTTGTTGTGGCAGAGATATCAGGGGTACAGTGACTTGCTACCCCAGACTTGCAAGGATGTGCCAGCACTTGGGAGATGTGGCTGGTGGGATGGGACTCCCGCATCTGAAAGGAGCTGAGATGCATTTACACGTGATTGGTACTGTCATGGCAGCAAAGGAGGCAGAAGGTTTGGATCATCCCTCCCTCATTTCGTTCCATCAGTCATTAGATGAGCAGATGTTGGATACTTGAGCTCCTTCCCCCAGCTTGTTCTGAGTATTGAGGGTACAGAAACAAATAAGACTTGTCTCCTAGACCTCTCTGGCCATATGATTCATGAGGTCTCCCCTTCAAGTCTCTTCTTGTTCATTATAGCCCCATTTTGCCAGGGGACAAATGTTGAGGGAAGGGGTTCCACCTAATCATTCCCGTCCATTTCCCTTTCCCTTTCTGCCCTCCCCCTCCTCCACACACAGGATGCTTCACTCAGGGCCTCAAAACCCCAAGGCTAACTGGTCTATGTCATGTACCTCTATTAAGGAGAGTATTGCGGGACGCCTGGGTGGCTCAGTCAGTTAAGTGTCCAACTTCGGCTCAGGTCATAATCTCACAGTTTGTGAATTTGAACCCCGTGTCAGGCTCTGTGCTGACAGCTTAGAGCATGGAGCCTGCTTCAGATTCTGTGTCTCCCTCTCTCTCTGCCCCTCCTGTGTTCATGCTCTGTCTCTCAATAATAAATAAACATTTAAAAAATTTTTTAAGAGAATATTGAATAAAACAGATCTATGACAGCAAAATGAAAATTTGTAATGCATAGTAATAATACTGGTAATCCCTCACTCTGTATAGAACTTAATAGTTTACAAAAAACTTCCATCCCTATTCCTCGATTTGATGTTATGTCCTATCATCATCTCATATGCAAAGACCATCTTCTGATTGTAATCTCCAGCTGTGAGTGAAGCAAGACAAAGTCAGGGCTAAGAGTCCTGCCCCCTGGTTTGTTTTTTTGCACGTTTTTTTCCTCTTCTCTCTTTTTCTTGCTGTCTGTCTGTGGAGCCTGAAGTTGCCTAAGACAGCTTCCCAGACTCCTGGGAACTTGGAACCCCAGGGAAAAGGGCTGCCGATCAGTAGCCCCCCAAGCCTTTGCCTTCTGCCAGAGCTGGTGCCATGCGGAGAGAAGACTTTCCTCTGTGGGCAGCCCCAAAGTGAGCACCTCAGCAGATTGGACAGGCCTCGCAGAAGGGGAGAGTTTCGATAGAACAAGGAAAGGAGTGCACCGTGAAGCTTTAAGTAGGATGTGAAATGGGACTTTGAAGCTGGGCAGGCAACTGCGAAGTGCAGGCTTTGCAGGGTGCAGACATACCAAAGGAACCTGGTGCTTGCAGGAGAAGATCCTAGTGAAGGGCAAGAGGAGCCCACATCATATCCATTGGGTCTGTAGGCCTTTTTTTTTTTAACCCAACTACTTCACTCACCCCCATTACCTCCCGTACCTCCATATATTCTTCATTCCTCCAGCCTATTCACTGAGCCCCCATCTACCTCATTCTTCTAATGTAGCCCCAATTTTCTGAGCTAAAGATGTTTTCAGTGAAAGGCCACGCCAGAGAGTTCTCAAGTCACCCAGACATTCTCAAACTCCCCTATCCCTTTATCTACTGGGTACTTCACGCATAGCGATGGCCACACCAGTCACACTCTTCACCTAGCCCAGGGCTGGCCCCAGATGAAAATGCCTGAGAAACTCGGGAGCAATAGCTGGTGTAAAGCTACTGTGTTCTGGTGGTTTGCAGCAGTAGAAGATCAAAGCTTGTCCTCTTTGGTAGGAGGGGTCAGGGCTCTCGTCCTGGCAATCACAAGCCTGGGGTGGGGGGAGGCAAACAGCAGGGAAAAGCTGCTTTTAGCTAGTGGCCAGGTTAAAAAGGGATGGTGGTGCTGAGTGACTGCCATGCTGGGCTGGGGATGAAGACCCAGGACCCCACTCCTCCCTTTATCCCTGGTTGTGACCAGCAGACAGTTGAGGCTTCCAGCTTTGTCCAGCCTTGGAAACGCACTTGCATCAGGAAAGGAGCTTCATTCCAGCCCAGAAGCCCCTGGCTGAGCCCTCTTTCACCCCCTACACTGACGTCTGGGGCAAGTCGAGTTAGCACTGTCGCTCAGGCAGTGGCAGCCAGTGCGGGGCCGGGAGTGTGTAATTGCAACCACTTCCTGCCCCAGCTTGCCCTAGGGCCGGCCCCGCCCCTTGAGGACAGTCGGGGCGGGGCCCAGGTACAGTGAGGGAGTCCGATTGGTGGGGAGGGGGGGCTGCAGAGCAGGGCGGCTCTCAAGGGAAATCAGCTGAGACTCATAAAAGAGGGGGGGTGCCCTCAGTTTGAGCCAGCCAGCATGAAAGGGTTGGGGTCTAGGGGCATTCTATTGGCACAATGTGTCCCTCTCCAACTAGTATATGACTAGTTCCAATATTAGCTTATTCATGAGATCTGAACACTCCAAAGCCCCAAGGGAGAGGGGGAGGGGAGAGGAGTTGGGGTCTACACCCACAGGAACGATCTTCTCTTTGGCCTTGGCACTGCTCTCTCTGAGCAAGTTAGGACAGAGAGAAGACATTAGGGTTGGGGGCTGCTGAAAACACTCTGGTGGTACACAACACGAGAGTTTGTAAATGTCTCTCCGTTCCTGGAGATCCCAGGATTTGCTGTTTGTATCATTGGTCTGTCTACCCAGGCCTTGGAGTGCCCATTGTGTACAGAGCCAGTCCTCCAGCAGGTAGCCCGGAGGTACAAAAGAAGCAGAGGGGAGGTGGCTCCCTGCCTTTGGCAAGCCAGACATCAACTGGACATGAGACTGGCAAGTCAAAGCGCGTGCTCCGTAGTCCAAGATGGAGATTGTGGTACTAGCTGTGTGACCTTGGGCAGCTTGTTTATCTTCTCTGAGCTTCAGTCTCCTGATGTGTATAATGAAGCTACTAATACTTGACTTACAAGGTTGTGGTAAAGGTAAAGTAAGGCACATATGGGAAAGTGCTTTGAAAGCTATGAAGCACTCTTTGAAGACAAGGAAGGGATGATGCTCCTGTTAAGTGGGGTGGAGGTGGGAGGAAGGACCCTGAAGGGGGGGGGGGAACCGAGTAGGCACCAATGATTAGGGTGCAAACTCCCCACAAGAGTGTTAAAGGAGCACGCTGTAATGAGGCTACCGGAGGCAGGTGGGGGGTTAAGTCTGTCCGCCTCAGCTTCCAGTTAGAGGTGGGTCTGAGAGAGGAGAGCCCCTAGGGAAAGGTGGGCAGGCGAGGTGGAGAAAAAGCCATAATTTCTCTCCTTTTGAGAAGAGCTTGAACAGTCCAGTTGCCTTAATCATGCCCATGTGAAGAGAGGCCAGCAGTGGGTAACGAGTTTTGTTTGGGGGGAGGTGGTGGCCTGTCAGCCCTCGAAGTGTAAGGCAGCAGCTGGAAGCGCGCCGCTTACTCACATACCACGCCTGCAGCGTGCACACGGCTCACTGGAATGAGCCCGGAATGTCTCCTCTCCTCGCCCTCTGCAGACGGAGGAGAGTCTAAGGGAGCTGGGCGAGCGGAGCACGTTAAATGACAGCTGCAAACCTGTAGGCTTCTCTGTCCCTTTCCCTCTCTGGCAAGAGCTGCCCAGGCCCAGGGTGACCCCTGCCCTCCCTTTCTAGATCAGCAGCCTCATGGGGGTGGGGCCATCCTCATCTGCTAGGTGAATATTGGAGGGAGGGTTGCCTGGGTGTATTCGTGGCACATGTTTCGTGGCACATACGCCCACGTCTATGCATGTCAGCAGCCACTTGTGCAGATCCAGGCAGTTGTGTGCATACAAACATGTGTCATACATGTGCGTGCTCCACATGGCAAGAACGCGGGACTGACATTTCTGCTCCTCTGTGACTTTGGACCTTCTCATCTGTAAAATGAAGAGCGTTGTACCAGAGCATCTCAGAGGGTTCTCTCAGCCTGAACGTTCACTGTTTCTACAAGCAAGGCTGTGTAGACTTAAAAAGTCAGGGCAGTGAAAAAAAATAAATCAGCCAAACCAGTTGTGACGTTGGCTGTCGACACTTCAGATGTTTAGTTTTGGAGATTCAATTTTCAAAAGGCCAGTTACTTGCCATCATGTAATATCTGATCGCTTTCCAAGGAGTGGTCTTACACTGACATGGGGACTGGGGCATGATGGTGTTTGTCTGCTTGCTCTGTATGTGTGCTTACACATGTGCAAGTGCATCTGTGGGTACATGTTTAAATTGCAGCACAGAATATTAGAGCGGAACAAGATCCTGGAGGTCATCGGATTGAATCTCTTCCATTTCTAGTTCATATATTCAACAGTCCTTTTGTGAGCTAGAATCTGTGCAGGGAGCTGCAGAGATAAATAAGACATAGTTTCTGCCCTCCAGGAGCTCATCGTCTAGCAAGGGCGGGGGGGGGGGGACGTAAACAGGTAATTACAATACAATGTGATAACAGAAGTACAAATCCTACTGTGCTGTGGGAACATAGAGGAAAGACCAATTATTTCTGCCTGGGGGTAAAACTGTTTGGGACAGTTGCATGCTCCACAGCTTGTGATCTTTTCCCTTCACCTTCCTACTTCTAAAATATTCATCCTATTCTCCTCTCCCCCTTTCTCTCAAGAAATCTAGGAAGATGTCTTCACAACCTGACATACTAAGATCCGCATGCCCCACTGGGATCCACCCTGACCTATACCACTCTCAGCTATAGTCCAAGAGAGGCTAGAGTGGGGTTAGTTGAAGTGGCCTGTGGTACCGGTTTAGCTCTTGTTGGGGTGGGGATGGAAACCGAGAGGGAGGCCAAGAGAACTGAGAATTCAGTCCCTCCTACCTGGCCAAAGGGGTGTGCAGAAAGGAAGATCACCTTCCACAGGATATGCCTTTGCGTTCTCTGCCCCAGGCAAGGGCTGCATTAGGCACCCCTCTCCCTTGCCAGGTGCCCCTGGTGAACAGGAGTGCCCGTTAATGGGATGGTTGCTGTGGATAATGGGGCAGCTTTAGTCAGTGTATAGGGCAGATTAGAGCGAAGCTATCTAGCAGAGGGAGGGGAGACAATAACCCGGGCTGGGCACCAGGTTCCTCCCTCTGCCCTACCTGCCCAAGAGGTGGCCGCCGTGGGGGGCTAACCTCCAGCCCTCCACCCCCACCCAATCTAGCGTGTTTCTCCCTCTCCAGGGGCAGAAGGCGAACCACCCTCGGGGCGTACCACCCCACCAGGGCGGGAGCACTCCCTCCCCGTCCCACCCCTCGATCCATAAAGCCGGGAGATGCTAAGGCGAAGGGAACCCTGGGTGTGTGCCTTGAATGACCCCCAAACACATCTGGATTTTTGGAGTTCAGGCCAGCCCCCGAAACCGACCCCGGGGAAGTGCGCCAGAGGGAGGGGGCGGGGGAAAAGGGAGAAGCAGCGCGGAGTTAAGGGCCTGCCTTTTAGGACTCCCGGCCCCACGACTAGGACCGTCCCAAACTTCCTGTTTCTTCCGGCCGCTCTGACCCCGGGGCTGCAGCTCCGAGATAGCTCGGGGCCTGGAAGTGCATGCTGGGTAAGCGCAGACGGACGGAGTAGGCGAGCTGCTCGCTGTCGCCGCGGCGGCGCAGGGCCGGTGTGGGCGCGCGCTCGGCTTCCTTCCCCGGCGGTCACGCTTTGCATGTGGGATGGGCAGCGGGCAGGTGGCAGGGAGGCCCCCGCGCCGAGGGCTCGGGGCGGAGCCTTCGTCGGGGCGGGGGCGGAGGGGGAAGAGGGAGGAGGCGGCCTGAGGGGCGGGGGTGTGGGCCGGGAGTTTCTGCATTTTCAAGGGAAGCCGAGTTGCCTTCGTCGGAGGCCGAAGTTCGAGCCGACCTCGCGGCGCGGAGTGCAGGAAATCCTGGAGGGGCAGCGGGGCCGGTTCGGCCCCGGCCGGCCCCGAGCTCTCGCGCCCCCCTGAAGCTTTAAGGGAGTCTTTCAGCATGAGTTAGAAGGAACCCCTTCTTTACTCAGCGGGGAGAAAACTTAACGGAACTGGTGACCTCCACCCCGAAGGTGGGCCACGTTGAGGATTAAAAAAAAAAAAAAAAGTGCGGGCAAATGCTCGACTCTAGAGAGAAACTAAGGCGATCCCAAACACTGAGAGGTGGAGGTCGGGACGGACAACTGGTCCCCCAGTGCCTCCGTCCTCAAGATGGACTGCATGGGCGGGGTGCGGTGAGCAAGCGACACCTGACTCCGATTTCTGAGGTGCCTTCTCCCCAACAGCCCGCTTTCCTCCCCCAGTGCTGTTCCACTTCAAGAAGGCAGGGGAGAGGAGGGGCTGTGGAAGGACGGTTGGATACATAAAGATGGTTTCCTCAGAATAGAAGGGTAACCCCCACCTCTATGCGCATCTTCCATTGGGGTCTCATCCCCTGTGCACAAGTGCATCTCCCATTCCCATCACCTTTCAATATTCCCCACTCTCCCAGGCTCTGCCAGAAGTTTGCTTGCATCTCTTTTTAAATGTTTTTTATTTATTTTTGAGAGACAGAGAGAGACAGCGCGAGCAGGGGAGGGTCAGAGAGAGAGGGAGATACAGAATCCGAAGCAGGCTCCAGGCTCTGAGCTAGCTGTCAGCACAGAGCCTGACGCGGGGCTTGAACCCAGGAACCGTGAGATCATGATCTGAGCCGAAGCCAGTCGCGCTTAACCGACTGAGCCACCCAGGCGCCCCAATTTACTTGCATCTTGAGGAAACAGTTATGCCCTCACTCTGGGGTTGACGCTTGACATAGGACCAAGCAAGGTGGGAAATAAGGCACATAGGACACACAGGGGCCGGCTTCACAGATTGTGGCTCCCATTTTGAAGATGAAGAAACAGAGGCAGCCCAAGGAGCTTAAACATTTGCTGAGCTAACACATGGAGTTAGTAATAGAGGTTAAAACACCGTGGAGATGGTGGTGGTTGGTGGTGGGGTTGATGCTTAATACTCTGGTTAAGCAATCACACCCCCCCCCCATGAAGTCCCCAGTCCCTTCCCACTGCTACCTTAGCAGTCTTCTCTTATCCTCCCTCTGATGGCACACCAAACCAGGCTGTTTATGTTTCTGTCACCTATGCTAGACTATGATGGTCAATGATGGAGACAGGCTCTTAATACATGTTATCTCAGTGTCTAGTAAAGTGCCTGGCACATAGGAGACACTCAATAGGTATATTTTTCGTTTTTGTTTTACTAAACAATAAAAATCAGGAGTCCAGACTCTGGACCTTTTCAAGTCAAAATGTTCCTTATCCACCCATCCACTTACACACCTGGCTTAGAACTACCCCTCTGGGGCAAGATCTTTTTATTGCTACATACCACTGGTGCTGGATTCTGCATTTAGAGGATTTCAAAAGTGGGCACAGAAGGTGAAAGGCCATCTTGGGCTGGCTGGCTAGCTCACCTAGCCAGGGGCCGGCTCAGTTACAAAGCTGTTATGTGTGTGATGTTCTGTGCCCTGCTGCCCTTCTCCCGAACCAAAATATAGCAGGCAGTGCAAACATTTATGCAAATGAGCCAAGAGCCCTGCTGCTTTCAAAAATAAATGATGGAGCCCTATCAGTAGTTGCAGTGTGTCTTGGCAGGGTTTGGAAGGGGCCCTGCCCGCCCCTTGCTAGTTCTCTCAGGGAGCCCAGCACAGTGAGAAGCAATGTCCCCTACCCCTGTCATTTCCCCCTCCCTTCCAAAACTACAAACAGCCACAAACCACATGGCCCACAAGCAAGAGATTTGTGGCCTTTGGAACCTCCCAGGGCAGGGGTCAGTCAGGAGGTCAACGGGGGTGTAGGCATCACACAGTCCAGAGTCATTACTCTCATGCCCTCTGGGAGAGTTTCGAATCAATGGGCCTATTTGTCCTCCCTCCAGGGAGGACTGGGGGTAGGGCAGTGGGGGTCCATTATCAAGCCCACCCCCACCCTGCATAACACTGCCTCCAAGAAACTCACTCTTAGCCTGGCATCCTGCAAATCTCACCACTACCCAGGAAAGACAGAAACCGGAAGTGGGAGGATTTCTGTGGGGATGGGCAGATAGGACAGGTCCTTGGAATACTCTGATAGAAATCTAGGATCTAGACTTGTATTTGGGAGGCTGCGGCATTTACAATGCCTGCAGGATGACTTTGGGCCCCTGTTGACCCACCTTTTGGTAAATAGTGAATTTCAGCGAGATTATGCCCTGGCCAATAATTGTCCCTGTCCCTTTTGGGAGAGTTTGAGAATCTCTCCTTCTGGGAAAGAGGTGGGACAATCTAGTGGTTAAAGGCCTGGACTTGAGCATCGGCCAGACCTGGATTCCAAACCCAGCTTTGCCACTAACCAGGTGTGTGACCTCTTCAAGTTACCTTCTTTGAGCCAGTTTCCTTATCTGTTAAACTGGGATAATTATAGTGTCTATCACATAAGACTGTCATTGGGATTAAATATGATGCCTACCATGTACTCAATAAGTGCTCAATGAATTGTAGCTGTGGTGACCATTCTTAGTAGGTTTTATTGCAAGCAAGTACCATTCTACTTGGTAGCAGTCAAGCCTGGGCTGTTTCTCAGCTCAAATCCCTCCCTAAAATCCTGGAAAGAAAGAATTCATTCCGGCACCCATCCTCTCACAGCATTTGTGTAATTTGTTACTGGGATTGACCTGGGATATGCCTAAGGTGCAGCAAGGAGGGCTCTGGCCACAGGCAATATCCCCAAGGGGATTTAGTTTCATTGACTATACTGGTTTTAAGTGGTCGACTGGGGGACCCAGGGCAACTCTCCCACCAGAGGGTCTAAAATGCACATTCGTGGTATCTAGGGCCGGGCTACTTCCATGGCTCAAGCCAATAGCTATGTGTGCATTTACAATGAGGCAGCTTTGAAAATGTTTTGTCTGATTTCCTAGATAACTTCCATTTTAAATGACCTTTGTTTAAATTTTTATCCTGGTGTGGAATGAGAGAGAGTTCACTTTTAAATCCAAATTTTGGCAGTGGGGTTTGGTAGGATGGAAAGAAGCAGTGCTGGGCTAAGTACTAAGTGATGGGCAAGATGGGCAAGGAAGCACGATGTAGTTCTGCCAGAAGTTCACGGAGATGTCGGTCCAGCCCTGCTCTTGCATGGCACTTTTATGACACTTTTAGATTCATCCTTTTTTTTATTGAGTTTATACCACGAAGAGTTTGTCTCCCTCATGAAACTCAGGCTTCCTTAGGTTGGAGACCTCGGCATCCTCACAGACCAGGACCTGCCAACGGCGGGGCCCGAGTCTCCCCGCTCAGGCTGCCCGTTCCCCAGTCTGCGAACCGAGAGGGCTGCCTCCGTCCTTTGAGCGTCCAGTCTGCGACCCGTACATTCCTTGGTATCGTAGGTGCCCGGAGGCTCAGCACCCGAGGCTGAGCGATTGGCGCGAACCAGGCCCGGAAAGGGTGGTGGGGGGAGGCGAACTCCGCGGACCTCTGGTTGGAGAGGGGAAGGGGCAGCTGCACCCGCCCCCAGAGGGAGGGGGCCACGTGGTGGGGAGCTGCAGTAGGGTGCCCCCAAGTCCGTCTGCGCCCTTTTGTCTGTCCCCTGCGCCGTAGCCCCCTCCCCAAAGAGGGCTGGCAGTACGGGAGGAGGGAGCCCCGGCGCAGGGGGTGGGGAGGGAGAGGGAGCGAGCACTGTGGGGGCTGGGAGAGGTTGGAGGGGTGGAGGGGTGGAGGGGTGGAGGGGTGGAGGGGTGGAGGGCCAGAAGCCGAGCCGAGAGGAGCGGCCGGAGCTGCCGGTGAAGGCGAGGAGGAAAAAGCGGAGGAAGGAAACCCATCCTGCCCCCAACACCCAGTGTCTCCTGTTACCAACCGAAAGGTGCAGCCTCAGGAAGAGGTGATCGGAGCCGTTGAGAGCAGGCGGTCACGTGAACCGAGGAGAGCGAGAGTGAGAGCGAGCGAGAGAGAGAGAGCGCGCGAGAGCGCTCCGGAGAGCCAGCGCTAGAGAAAGCCGACCGACAGACCGACCGACAGACAAAGAGCCCGAGAGGGAGGCCGGCGGGGACCGCGAGAGAAAGGAGCGGGAGGGAAGAGGGCGGTGCGGCCCAGCCTTCCCCCTCCTTTTCCCTCTCCTCCCCAGCCTCAACTCTCTGGTCACACACTTGGGGGGCCCAGTGACCGAATAGGGACTGGAGACCCTGTGCTCCTGCCAAAGGGGCCCCTTGTTGCTGCGCTCGCTTTACCCATGCAGCTAGATTTGACGCTAACCCACTCCTGGAACGACAAAACCAGCTATAATTAGGCCTGGTACACACTCCTTTCTAGCTTACAAAATAAGGACAACTCCCTGTTAGCTGCAGGGGCTCCCTCAGGGCCCTGGGAATACGGATTCTCCCAGACCTTAGAGTTCCCCCAACCTCCAAGTCGGTGAGTCCATTCCATTGTACAGGAAGAAATAAGGCAAAAGCTAGGAGCCCGTTGTGCCAGACACTGTGCTAGGTCCAGGGGGCTGCTGAGATGGACAACACAGCTGAAAGGCTATGGCCTCCCTTCTGGAAGCTTCTGTTCTGGAGGAGGTCACAGACAGAAATGGCTAACTGTGAAAGGGGCTCTACCCAGTGCTAGGAAAAGTGCTAGAGGGAGTGTGGAGGAAAGAGAAATGACTGAAGAACCCCCAAGGACCCTTGGAGGAAGTTGGATTTGAACAAGGCCTGGAGGGCTGAGAAGACCTCTCAATTGTGGGGAAAGAGGTTCAGATGGAGGCATTATTCTGAGCAGAAGGCCTGGATCACAGGCGAGTGCCTTCTAGCAGGAACCTGCACTGGTTCATAATTATGAAGGTAAATCTGTTGTTTTAAAACAAATTGAATTGTAAACATTGCTATTTTTCTTTATCTAATTGCGGGTCCTACTGCTGGCCGTTTGTTGGTGCTGATTACTGGGAATTGGCTATAATTTTCCAAAGTGCTACCGGTTCAATGAAAACTTTCTTCAGTCCACTTTTTCCATTGGGGAAGCTCAGGCCAGGAGGAAATGAAGTCATTATTCTGTTCCCTGTCCCCCTGCCCCACAGGGATACGAGGTGGCCACCGACTTGGTGAGTATAGAATAGGGGCACCCAGAGGTTTGCCATAGCCCTGCCCTGCCCTCTCGTCATGTGCCAAGCCTCACCATTGGAGTCACTGAGCAGGGATTCTGAATCCACATTCCAAGTCTCCGGAAGCAGATCAGGTGTTCTTTGCCCATCCTGGTCCTTTCTTATTGGCATATTAATCATGTGAATTCCTTAATCTGTTATCATTTTTAGCTTGCAAAACACAGTTAACTCTCTGTTATCTACAAGGGTTACCAGGGTGCTCTAAGATTCCAGTATCTCCCTGACCTTAAACCTCTCTCCCCTCCAGCCTGCTGAGAGTTGGGGCCTGGCAAACAAAGGAGTATTTCAGTGTGGGGAGGGACATGTTAGCAATAAGCCTTGGATGGCAGGCCCAGTATGTGGAGTCCCCAACGCTAGGGATATCACTTGAGATATGGCTAGCTGCGCTCAAGGCAAGGGGACCCAAGCCTCATAAGAAGACTGTATGTAAACCTAATGACACCCTTCTCAACATTCTAGTGAAAAGGCTGAATCCTCTTCAGGCACCCTGTATATACAAGGTATTAACATCATCACAATTAACTTGTTCGCGACTTACTCATTTATTTCTTTAGTCCGTATTTTATTTCACAAACATTTGTTCAGCATCACTGGGTGTCACTCCCTGCTCAGGACTGGGGACTGAGGCCCTCCCCACCAAGAGCTCCTGCTCTACTGAGAAAGAGATCACAAATTCTGAGGAGCAGGAGAGAATGCTTCCCTTTGTTCCTGATCCAAGAAGGATTAATTAGACGAAGAAAGGGACAGTTGGGAAAAGGTAGGAAGCACATGTTCGCTATCAAAAATATGGAAAACAGAGAATAGCAGAAACATAATTTTTAATCAATAATTTTTAATTATGTGACTTCTGAGCTGTGTGGATTTTAGCTAGTTGGCCTCTGGGAGCCTCACTTTTCCATGCTGTAAAGTGGAAGGATGGGGGGCCTGGGTGGCTCAGTTGGTTAAGCATCTGGCTTCGGCTCAGGTCATGATCTCACGGTTCGTGGGTTTGAGCCCCGTGTCAGGCTAGTGAGCTCAGAGTCTGGAGACTGCTTCCGATTCTGTGTCTCCCTCTCTCTTTGACCCTCTCCTGCTTGAGCTGTCTCTCTCTGTCTCTCAGAAATAAATAAAAAACATTAAAAAAATTTTTAATTAAAAAAATAAAGTGGGAGGAATTGCCACACAGAGTTGTTGTGCAAAGGCGTGTGATGATTTAAGTGAGTAAAATGCCAAGACAGAACCTGGTACATAATAGGTTCTTAATATTTTGCAGGTACCTAGCAGTGTTACATAACTACCATCCCAAACAATCAAATGCTGGGGCGCCTGTGTGGCTCAGTCAGTTAGGCACCTGAATCTTGATTTTGGCTCAGGTCAAGATCTCACGGTTTGTGGGATCAAGCTCCACGTTGGGCTCAGCACTGACAGCATGGATCCCGCTTGGGATTCTCTTTCTGCCCTTCTCCTGCTAGCATTCTCTCTCTCTCAAAATAAATAAATACACTTGAAAAAACAATCAAATGCTGCTAACACTTTGGGTGCATTTCCCTCCAGTTTTTTAAATGCATATTTTTCCTGTGCAGTTTGCTACTCAACTCAGTATATACCATTTTATACCTTGGCTTTGCAGTTTTACTTAAAATTATAACAAGAATTTCCTCATATTATTAAAAAAGTTCCCTGAAAACATCATTTTAGTGGTCATGTAATAGTTCTTTGTGTAGATTCCTATTCCTTTCTAAAAGCTCCCAGGTTACATGTCAGTTGTATCTCAGAGCTGAAGAACAAATAAAGAACAAGAGCTTTCTAGCCTAATGTCTCCTTTATCTTTTACACATCACCACCCTGGAAATACTGGCTATTTACCTAATACAATTAATCATGGAACCACGTGTTTCCCATCCCCCTCCCATTCAGATTCAGTTATTTCCTGAGACGTTGATTGGGATTGGTCCTTTCACTTGGGCATTTTTGGCCTACCATCCACTCATTGGCTGCCAAGACACTCTCAGACCTTTTGGTAGGTACCCTGTTGTAAGGACACAACCACTGCCTCAGAGGACTCCTCCTGTCTCCCTTCAACATCTTTGCCTCTCCCTACTTCCTAGCCTGCCGCCTAAGCCTGGGCTAGAGTTTCCTTAAGGACTCTCCGGATGCCAGTCCTGTTTCTACCTTTCCAGCCAGAGATGGCACCGCCACTGCCCTACAAACTCAGTTTTGATGTCACCAAGAAAGTAGGCCAGAAGGCAAACACTGTAGCCACGGGCAGGCCTCTGGAGGGCCAGATTAAGCTCCTGTGTCTGGAGGGAGGTTAATAGGTCCCCTTTTCGCAGGTGAGAATAATTACAGAACAGTGAGCCAGGAGGGGGTGGGGTGAGAATGGGTGTTTGTCTTGGGCCATTTCTTTTTTTTTTCATTAGGGAAATCCCTCTAACCCTTTTGAGTTTCTCCAAAACTGAGCCAAACTTGTCGAATACATGACTTGCTTGGGGAAGCCTGAAGTCAGCAGCCATGTTTCCGAACACAGTCCTCCAGCTTCAGGGCAGGGGAATCCTTATGTGTCCAGAGGATTCAGTATCAAGCAGGCAGTCTGGGGTTCTAGAACATAACATTTTTCTTGGGGAGAAGAGAATAGAAACCCCTTTGGGGTTCTAGGATTGGTGTGGGGTTCTAGTCAATAGGACAGTCCTGAGGGTGAGAGCTCATTCAATAGAAAATATCACCCATTTCAAACTTTTTTTTAATGTTTTATTTATTTTTGATACAGAGAGAGACAGAGCATGAGAGGGGGAGGGGCAGAGAGAGAAGGAGACACAGAACCGGAGGAAGCAGGCTCCAAGCTCTGAGCTAGCTGTCAGCACAGAGCCTGACGGGGCTCGAACCCACGAACGTGAGACCTGACCTGAGCCGAAGTTGGAGGCTTAACCGACTGAGCCACCCAGGCGCCCCAAATATCACCCATTTCAAATCAGTGGAGAACGAAGGAGTTATTTAATGAATGATTTGTGGATAGCTGATTATTCGACAGTGGGGGGCGGGCGGAGGGAGTTAGCACCTCATGCCATCCACCAAAGTAAATTCCAGAGCTAAATCCTAGTAACCTAATCAGGTTCTAGGTTGCAAACCATAGAATCCAGTTGTAACTGAAGCAGAAAAAGACTTTGTTGGAAGACTGTTGGAGATTTCACTGTGAGTGGAACTGTAAAGAACCAGCCTCAGGAAAAGGATAGGAACCAAGGGAAGCAGGCACAGTTAGGATCATGCCACAGGACTGCCTTGCTCAGGATGCTGAAAGTGTGTGCTTCCCTCCAGAGACCTGGCGCTGTTCTTCTGGATGCCTGGCTGCTGAGACCTTCAGGAACCATTGCTGTTCTCCCCTGCAATGCTATAATGCTGAAGTACCATAACCCAAAGGGAGTGATAGCATCTGACGGGCCACATCCCCACTACCTTAGCCGCCAGTGGATAGGGAAAGGGAGTATCTATCTACGTCCCTATCTCTGGAGATTTGCTTCAGATCATCAGGCTGTTTGGATACCGAGCAATCCAAACCAAAAATGTCCAATTATAGCCCCTAATATTTCTTGAGTACTAGCTATATGCTAGGTGTTGGCCAACTGCTTTGCATATATTATTTCGTTTAATCCTGAAAACAACCCTGCAAGTTGGAAACTATTATTTGTCCCCACTTAAAAAATTTTTTTAATGTTTATTTATTTTTGAGAGAGAGTGAGCAGGGGAGGGACAGAAAGAGAGAGAGAGACACACAGAACTTGAAGCAGGATCCAGGTTCCGAGCTGTCAGCACAGAACCCGTCGCGGGGCTCAAACTCACGATCTTGAGGTTCGTGACCTAAGCTGAAGTCTGACACTTAACTGACTGAGCCACCCAGGAGCCCCTGTCCCCACTTTTTAAAGAAGGAATCTGGAGATGTCCTTGGTCAGCAGGTAAATAAGGGGTGGAGCTGAGATATGGTCCCAGGGTGGGAACTTGGTTTATCCACTATGCTCCAGAGTAGTCACAAATGATAAACAATAAGTCCATAAGCAACCTACAAGGAAATAGGTGAATATTCCTGTGATCTTGAGAGTAGGGAAAGTTTCTAGGCATAATATCAAGAAACAGGGATGGCTGGGAGGTTCAATTGGTTAAGCATCCGACTCTTGATTTCGGCTCAGATCATGATCTCATGGTTCTGTTAGTGAGATTGAGCCCCGAGCCCCATGTCATTGGGCTCAGTCCTGACAGCCTGGAGCCTGCTTGGGATTCTCTCTGCCCATACCCCACGTTTGCATGCACATGCATGCCCGTGCTCTCTCTCCCTCAAAATAAATAAATAAACATTAAAAAAAGATGAACAATAAAGGATACAAAAATATAGATTTGGCTATATAAAAATGTAAAACTTCTGCATTTTAATCTCCTTTACCCATTTTTCCTACCCCTCACCCCCCACCTCTGGCACCCATGATCTTGGTATCTATGAGCCTGTTTTGTTTTGTTTTTAGATTCCACATATAAGGAAGATCATATGATATTTGTCTTTACCTGTTTGGCTTAAGAAAGAAAAACTTCCATTTTTTTATTATTTAAAATTTTTAAATATTTATTTATTTTGAGAGAGAGAGAGACAGAGTGTGAGTGGGTGGGGGGCAGAGAGAGAGGGAGACACAGCATCTGAAGTAGGCTCCAGGCTCTGTCAGCACAGAGCCTGATGCAGGGCTCGAACTCACGAACTATGAGATCATGATCTGAGCCAAAGTCGGACGCTTAACTGACTAAGCCACCCAGGAGCCTCTAAACTTCTGATTTTTAAAAGTGATAACATCGGGGTGCCTGGGTGGCTCAGTCGGTTAAGTGTCTGACTTCGGCTCGGGTCATGATCTCACAGTTCGTGGGTTCAAGCCCCGCATCAGGCTCTGTGCTGACAGCTCAGATCCTGGAGCCTGCTTCTGATTCTGTGTTTCCCTCTCTCTGACCGTCCCCTGCTCATGCTCTGTGTTTCTCTCAAAAATAAATAAACGTTAAAAAAAATAAAAGTGACGACACCCCAAGCAAAATTAGAAGGACTGATTGCAAGGAGCACTTGCAATATATGACAAGTCTGCAGTAGCTTTGCTCTATAAAGACGCTGTACAAATCCACAAGACAAAGAACAACGTCTCTCTAGAAAACTAGGCAAAGGACAGGAATTGGCAACTCACAAAACAAGAAATACTAATGGCCACTGAACTAGGAAAAATATTCAATATTACTAAAGCATCACTAATCAAATATTGAGATACGGAGATACGATTTTTTAAATAATCTGGGCATCCCATGTAAGGCTTAAACTCACAACCCCGAGATGGAGAGTCACATGCTCTACTAACTGAGTCAGCCAGGCTCCCCTTGACATGTACTTTTTTACTCATCAAGGTGGCAAATATACGTACATTTTAAATTTATTTTAATAATATTTATTTATTTAAATAATATTCTGTCAGTTTATGGAATCAGCTTTATTGAGGTATAATTAGCCACACCCTTTAATGGTACAATTTAATGAGTTTTGATATATAAATCCTGCCATGAAACCTTTGCCACAGTTAAGATATAGAACATATCTATCACCCCCAAAACTACGCTCATTCCCCTGTATAGTCCATCTCTTCTTCCACCTCTGTCCCCAGGTAACCATTGATCTGCTTTATGTCATTATGGTTTCATTTGTATCTTCTAGATGTTTATATAATAGGGCTATACATATGTGGTATTTTGGTCTGCTTTCTATTACCATCACGTTTTTGAGATTTATCTATATTGTTGCATGTATCAGTAGTTTGTTCCTTTCCATAACTGGGGGGTTTTCTGCTGTAATAAGTATTCCATGTTTAAAAATTCATTCACCTGGTGATAGTCATTTGGGTTGTTTCTAGTAGGTGGTGACTGGTATATTGTGGATAAAGCTGGTGTGAATATTCTGGCGGGAGTGTAGACTAGTAAAATCTTTTAATAGGTGAGTTTGGTACTATATGTCAAAATATTTAAAATATATATATTAAAAGTACATGACGTCCAGGATTTGCTTCAAAAATAATCCATTGGTATAGGAAATGGGTAACCATTAGTTGATAATTACTGAAACTAGGAGATGGGTATATGGGAGTCTGTTATACTATTTTATTTTTGCATATGTTTGAAAGTTTCCATCATAAAATTTTAATATGCCTACGTCTTGATCCAGTTATTCCTAAAATCAGATATTCACAAAGGGTGTTCACAAGGAAGTACATTTATACATTTATAATAACGAAAAAGGATAAACAATCTAAATACCCAACAAACAATAGGGCAATAAATTATGGCACATTCATTGAATGGAATAATAGTATGGAGTCTCTAAAAATCATGTTTTTTGGGAGCACCTGCGTGGCTCAGTTGGTTAGGCGTCTGGTTTTAGCTCAGGTCATGATCTCATGGTTTGTGGGTTGGAGCCCCGTGTGGGGCTCTGTGCTGACAGCTCAGAGCCTGGAGCCCGCTTCGGATTCTATGTTTCCCTCTCTGTCTGCCCCTCCCTGCCCCTCACTTTCTCTCTGTCTCTCTCTAAAAAAGTCAGCCACTCAACTGACTGAGCCACCAGGTGCTCCAACAATCATGTTTTCAAAGATATTTACTGACATGTAAAAATGCCACATACAGGGGCACCTGGGTGGCTCAGTCGGTTGAGCGTCCGGCTTCGGCTGAGGTCATGATCTCACAATTTGTGGGTTCGAGCCCTGCGTCGGGCTCTGCGCTGACAGCTCAGAGCCTGGAGCCTGCCTTCGGATTCTGTGTCTTTCTCTCTCTCTGCCCCTTCCCTGCTCATGCTCTGTCTCAAAAACAAATAAACATTAAAAAAATGTTTTTAATGCAATATACATGGTATTTGAAAAATGCAGGTAACATATCAGTCATATACAGCATACTTCCATTCTTATTTAAAATATATAATAAATGCAAATAAAAGACTGGAATGTTAATGATGGTAAATTGTGTTGGCGGGTTTACAAATGATTTTTATGATGTTTATAGTTTCCTATATTTTCAAAATTTCTACAATGAGCATGTGATGCTTTGATATTTTTAATGGCAGAAAAGTAGTATTTCATTTCTTTTTGGTACTTTGCATATTTTCACATTCTTTTCCCTTACATTGTCTTATTTTTAACACTACAAGATCAACAGAACAACTTTTTAAATATTCCCACAGACCCAGAGTAGTACATTCTCAGAACTAGATGGAACCTTGGAGATTAAAACTGATTGAGGATCAAAGAGGGGAAGTGACTTGCTTGACACCATGCCAACTTTAGGGACCTTTCACTGCCTCTTAGAACAAGGGATCCCAGTTAAACCCAGCTCCTGACAGGAACTGGACATTCTTGAATAGGATGCCTCAAAGATGAGACAACTGCCCTGACTTCTAATCCTGGTTCTCACCCTGGCCACAGGCTGAACCCTCTCAGGGTTAATCCAGGCCTCAACACACTCCTTAACTCCACACACAGGCCAGAGCCTGAATGCTCATCTGTGTTGTACAATGAGCCGTTCCCCCGCGTCACCCCTCTATCCTCCATCATACAAATCTGTATGTTCCAAAGGGGGACAGGCAGAACATATGTGAATCAGTACAAGCTTCTCCCCCTAAGGGTCAAGGGAGGCACTTTCTAATAGGCAGGCAGGTAGATACCTTTCAACTAGAAGGGCAAGGGCAAGTCCGTGGCTCCAACGGAGGATGCTTAGAGCTAGCATTCTAACTTGGGGAGAGTCTGGCTTCTCTCCAGGATGGCTCTCTCACTAGTCCATGTGGCTATTTGGGGCTCTCAATCGGCTGGATCAGAAGGGCAAGGCCCAGAGGCCTTTCCCCGAGTCCCCAAGTTAGCCGAGGGAGGGAGTGGCCCTGCACTGGGCGGTTCTTGAAAGGCGTTTGGGAAACGGGCGGGGGCGCAGGGGCGGGGCGTGTTGAGAGCTGTGGAGAAGCGCAGGGAGAGATCGAGGGAAAAGAAGATGCGACCCAGGACGCCCGGCTAAAGGAACTGGAGTGACAGAAAGGAATGGACCATCCCTCTTCACCTTCATTCCGGGGAAGCTCTGTCAAAACTCCTCAGCTCTAGGAACCTTAGCGGAGGTGACAGAGACTCCCCCAGGGATATAAAGGTCAGCAAAGCTAGAAAGGAATTTCCCTTCCTGCGAGATAATTGGGCCAGTCATGTCTCCCTCAGTGCCTCAGCCCCCGCGCCCATCTGTACAATGGGTAGCATATCGTTGGGATATATGAGAACGCACAAGACAGAACTGAGTACCATGTTCTTGCAGCGACTCTAGTTCCAGGCTCAGCTGGGAGAGAAGCTGAGGTAACTATAAGACAGTTACAGTTTTGGTGCCTTTACTGACAGGCACTGGAAGGCTGGGCATTTAGCCTAGAACTTTTTAAAGGCCAGGAAACTGCTCGCCCCTCAGCTTAAATTGGGGGTAAGGGAAGGGGGCTCAATCTTTGCTTCTCAATCCCCCCTGGCCTGGCAGGGGAGACCCATCCCAACAGTCACTGCTCAAAGGTTAAAGTGACCCCTCAGTGCCCAGCAATTTGCTAAGTGGAAAGCATTTCTTTGGAGGTATGAGGTGGCCCCATCTCGGAGTCTGTAGAACCTTGTCCTCCAATACCTTCTGCTCTGAGCTCCTAAAAATCTGGAAAGTGGGCTCTTTCTAGCTGTGACTGTGCCTGTGTGGTGGGGGTTGTTTGTGTGTGTGTGTGTGTGTGTGTGTGTGTGTGTGTGTGTGTGTGTTTTGCGAGGGTAAGGGGGTAAGGAAATGGGAGATAGGGGAAGGTGAAGCAGATATAGAGGAGGGAAGTGGGAGGTAGTGTTGCAGGCATTAACATGCCCAATAGATTTTGTTTTCCCTCCCACAAATGCTTAGAAAAAAAAGACCTGCAAACTTAGACAGTAGCTTCAGGGTGAATTTTCTGTGACTTAAGGCTTTTCAGTCCCCTTTGCCCTCTGCCCACTTGAGAAAATGAAAGACAAGAATGAAAAAATAAAAAGGAGAGATCAAGGTAGACATGTGAACTTCCTTTTTTCCTCATCATCTTTGTAGAAGAGATGCCAGTGATGGCAAAGCAGGAAACCCAAGCGACAACATGGAGGAAGCAAGAGGACCATGGGAAGAAAAAGGAAGCTGACCACATGTCTTTCTTGAAAGACTTTCCTTTATTTCTCTGTAGCTGAAACTGTGAGCTGAGAGGGCTTACAGTGTGGTCAAGGAAACGGCTTACAAGAAACAACTAGAGAACAAGGCTGGAGCACAGAACATCGAGATTCAGGTAAAAAATAAAAATACCAGATCAGATGAAAAAGTTGATGAGAGGTGGTCGAATTCAAGGAAGGCTTCTGGGAGGAGGTGAGTATTGAACCTTGACTTGGAGAATTTAGGTTTGGGGAGTGGTGGAACACCATAAAGCCATCCGTGTGGGGTGAGGGGTTGTGCAAAAGAACAAAGGCTGCAAAGAGCAATGTTTGTTGAGAGAGGCAGCATGGGTAAAGAGGAGGGTGCTGCTTACAAGGTCATTGTGGAGATCTGAAGAGATGTACTTTACTGGTGGGATTGAGGAAAGAGACTTTGTTTCCTTTTCCAGAATGATATGGTCCCAAGAGACTGTGGGGGAGGTTTCCCCAATTCCCTCAGCCCCTGCTGCCCCCGCCACACACAGGGCTCAGCCCTCTGCCCCCTCCTAGTATCCCCTCCATACTTCCAGGGCTAAGGGGTAACTTCCAAAATGAGCAGACTGATCCCACAGATAAAACTCAGTGTGTTATTTTACAATCCTACTGTGAACATGCTCGCTGTGTGGGTGTGCATGCATGTGTGTACACACACTAATCTGTAAGGGCACACACAAAGCATGTCTTGTACTCTGTACAACTGAAGCACAGCAGGTGGCAGCCCATTTGGCACCCTTTGAGGCAGGCTGCATGGCCCAGTGAGAATGGCACATCGTGGCCAGATAGGCACAGGACTTGGATTCAAATCCCATCTCTTTCACTGCCCATCTGGGGGATGCTTCACCTCTCTGAGCCTCATTTCCTTGTCTGTAAAATGGGGATAGCAGTACCTACCCCAGAAGGTTGTGGAGAGGGTGAAATGAGGTAAACGGCATAGCACCTGGCTCATAATGGGTACTGGAGGATGGACAGCTTTTTATATTCATTGCCTACTCCCACAGCCCATGTCATACCCAGGAGCCGGCCCTGCAAACCTGAATCTCCATCTCCCTACAAGTCCCGGCTCCTTTGTTGAAAGTGTTGTTCAAGGCAGTGCTAGGCACTGTTTGGATGGGAGGGGGACACAGACAGGAAGCAGAAACAAATGTGGCAGAAGCTTCACAGCTGTGGAATCCAGATGATGGGGGTTCATTGGAGGAGCCATTTCTTCGTGTAGGTCTGAAATCCAAACAAACTATAAAAGGTAGCAGAAGTACTTCTTGTTCATGAGAAGGTTACATTTATCTCATAGGAGAGAAGCAAGGCAGCACCTACTTTTTAGGTCAGGCAGAATGTGCAAGGAGGACCTCAAAGAGGACTATGAAATGCCATAAACCCAGGCTGGAGGGAAAGGTGACCTCACCTGCAGCATTGTGGGTCACTTTCTGGAAACAGGGGCAATGCAGCCAGTACTCTGAGACAGAGAACTGGATTTACGGCGAACAGGGTGGGGGGCCTGGTTAAGTGGTCCAGGCTCAGAGAACAGTTGCCAATATCACAGACTCTGGAACAGCATGTGACTGGTGTGCTTTGGGGAATGCGGTCCAGTTGGGTGTGGCAGGAGGGAGAACACATTTAACTCCTTAGCACTCAATAAGCAGTTGTGGAGAGGGCTTAACTGATCACGGTAACCTGCTCTTTGGTAGTTAAGTGCAGAGCAGGGAAGGGGCTTCCTTCAGGGCTCAGCCGGGAGATGTGGATGATGGAGAATGAAGCTGGAGAAGGAACTGTGTTGCCGGGGCTGGGGGGTGGTGCTCCAGGTGTAGAACTGGGGAGGAGAATGCCTGGTGGGGTCTGGTTAGTCTGCTCAGCGGCCTGAGTTCAAGGTAGAACATAACATGCAAGCGGTAGGGGGGGTGCAGGGTCGGGGTGGCTCAGTCAGGTAAGTGTCAGACTCTTGATTTCCGCTAGTCATGGTCACAAGGGTTTGTGGGTTCAAGCCCCACATCGGGCTCTGCACTGACAGGGCAGAGGCTGCTTGGGATTCTCTGTATCCCTCTCTAACCCCTCCCTTGCTCAGGCAAGTGCTCTCTCAAGAATAAATAAACTTAAAAAAATTTAAATTTAAAAATCTTTAAAAAAAAGACCATACAAGCAGGCAAAACAGCATGATGGACAATGAAGGGTGACCGTTTTCTCCTGCCCATGCCACCTCTGCTTGTCAAAGGCCTAGAAATCCCCTGTGATCTGTTTTCATTTTTTCTAGGCACCTTGAGGACTTTTTTTTTAAGTTAAAGAGGCCGCTGTGTAACTACAGGACCTGGTGAGGAGGTGGCGTGTTAGGCATGTTAAGTTACTGTTAGCTTAACTCTTTACCTGTGCAGAGATAATTACCTAAACTAGTACTTAACCAATCTTGCAGATGAGGAGCAAGCCTCTCTGAAAGAAACTGTAAGGGATTAGGGAAAGGGGGAGCATCAGAGAAGAGGGAAACTCCTTTTGGCTGAGGACAGACCTTCTTGGCAGGTGACAGGGAAGACAATGGACTTCAAATGGAGAGGGTGGGGCAAGGAAGCAAAGACCAACATCTTTGTCTAGGTCACGGTGATTTCTCTTGGGAATCCTGTGCACCCCTGTCCACCCTCCTTCCTCCTCACTCTGGCCCCTCTCAGAACTGTGATTCCCACTGTCACCACACACAATAGGAAAGAGACAAGTAAGAACGATCTAAAATACTCTTTTAAAAAAAAATCTTTAATGTTTTTAAATTTATTTTTGAGAGACAGAAAGAGACAGTGCGAGCAGGGGAGGGTCAGAGAGAGAGGGAGACACAGAATCCGAAGCAGGCTCCAGGCTCTGAGCTAGCTGTCAGCACAGAGCCTGATGCCGGACTCGAACCCACGAACTGTGAGATCATGACCTGAACTGAAGCCGGATGCTTAACCGGCTGAGCCACCCAGGCGCCCCTAAAATACTATTTACAGGACAGGTCTGGCTGGCTGGGTAATGATGCCCAGAATACTGCCAGGCTGGCCTTCACCTGCAAGGGCCAGCCTAGCTCAGGCTTCTTAGGCAGATGTCAGGAGAGAAGGCCCCAGAATCCAGCAACCCTGGGAGAGGACACTGATCCTTAAGGCTGGGGCTAATCCAAGGTTAAAGGGATGGCCTTGAAAGTTGGAATTAACCAACCACGAGCATCTGTTTGGCGGTTATGATTGGGAGAGTGTGGGGATAGACACCAGGGTTCCCACTGGGGGTCCTCGTTCACCTTTTATGGCTAATATCTAGCAACCATAAGTCATTTCTTTTTCATCTTTATTGCTGACATTTTTTTGAATGTCTACCATTTGCTAGGTACTTTATTATCAATAATAGCTAGCAGGTATTGGACACTTACAATGTGGTGGGCTCAGTACCAAGGAGTTAGATTGTTAGTATCTCGGTTCATCCCCACATCAGCCCTTTGATGTAGGTACTGCTATGGTCCCCACTGTACAGAATAAGAAACAGAAGGCCACACAGCTAACAACTGGTGGAGGTAGGATTCAAACTCGGGTCTCACTGGCTCTGAAAGCCACATGCTGTGTGTTTCAGCTGCCCACTCCACAGTCTCCAGCATGCTTTGCTGCCTCACTCCTCACTAGCTCACAATTAGTAGATTAGTCATGTGTTGACACTTTTAGGCTCAGTCTAATGGCTTGTTTATTTAACTGATGGATGCTGCTCCCCATTTGAGGCCATTAGCATTTAAACAAAACAAAACAAAACAAAACTGTTGAGCCTGGCAAAGTGACACTGTGTTTACTGTTTTTTTCCCCAGCATTAATTGTGAGCATTTTCTAAATATGTATTTTGATGTGCTAATGGTCCCTAAAGAGAGGCACAGAAATTTTAGTAATCAGGCAGCTCCAGTCCCACTCCCCTTAATCTCCTTGGTGAGGGGGACAAATGGCCCAGGGAGCCACCCTTGGCTAGTATGAGGAAGAGCAATGGTGACAGTCCTATTCTGAATAATTAGGAGGCAGAGAGGCCCGGCTGGGGCCATCAACTCTGTTCTTGGGGGCTAAGCCCTGGAGTACCCCCTCTTCCACGCTTGGGGAGGGAATTTCCCATTCCTTTCCAGGACAATAAGAACATCTGTGCCAGGGCAGAGGAGGAGGCCGGGCGCTCAGAGGCATCTCTGCCCGAGTCTCTTGACACTGTCCAATTGTTACTGTTTCAGTTTCTGCTTGGATCACTGACCATGTCCATTCAGAGCAGGCTGGCTTGGGTGAAGACAG
>PISW01009594.1:0-59112 GCA_004023785.1 Mungos mungo | reverse complement strand
AGCTCAGGTCATGATCTCACAGTTTGTGGGTTCAAGCCCTGCATCGGCCTCTGTGCTGACTGCTAAGAGCCTGGAGCCTGCTTCAGATTTGGTGTCTCCCCTTCTCTCTGCCCCTACCCTGCTCATGCTCTGTCTCACTCTCAAAAAATAAAATAAAACATTAAAAAATTAAAAAAACATTTTTAAGAGTTGGATGCTTTCTTGATAGTTACCCAGGCACCCTTATCCCAGGATTTTTTCTTATTAAGTTTATTTATTTACTTTGAGAAAGAGAGAGCATGTGTGTGCATGCACAAGCAGGGAAGGGGCAGAGAAAGAGGGAGGGAGAATCCACGCAGGTTCTGACCTATCAGCACAGAGCCCTACACGGGGCTTGAACTCATGAACTGCGAGATCATGACCCGAGCTGAAATCAAGAGTCAGAAACTCAGCTGCCTGAGCCACCCCGGCACCATGTCACAGGGTTTTTAAACAGAGGGGAAATAGGGTCCTCAGACACAGGACGCACGTCCGCTGCCACCACCTATCAGGGACGCTTGGAGCCACTTGAAGTGTCAGATCATCAGTTTCATCTGGGTCCAACCAATGTCCCCATCCCATGTTTCTGAACCCCTCTCTTTCCCAATCCATGCCCTAATTTTCACATGAGATATCTGTCAAGATGTGAATTCAATTATGATTGTAATTCAGCAACCAACACAATTAGATTTTAGGTTTGATTTTCGGCAATACCAGCTGTGCAGCTGCAAAAGATATATATAAAAAATAAAAAGTAAGAGCTCTGTAAAGGCTGTCATGAAGGCTGTCGGTTCTCAGACCGTGACATGAGCTGAACCAACGGACCTGGGCTTCTCATCTTCTCTCTGTAAGCCCAAGAGCCCTGAAAAGAACCAGTCCCACCACCCCGTCTTCCACGGTCCTTACAGTCATCCCCGCTCCCATTAACGGTCAAGTGCAGCATTGCTCTGGCTCCCGAGGAACGTGCCTTGGTGGCACTTCATCTCAATGAACTGCGGACGACAGCCTGGTTAATTGCAGGGCCCTGCCATGCCTTAGGGTTCCTAGCACCCCCACTCCCATCAGCCAGATGCTCAGCACCACGCTCAAGCCCGTGAGAAAACCACTCTGAAGATATCATGTCTGCAGTTCCGCTCCCCACCCCCGCCCCTTATCCCCGCTAACAACAATTCTGTACTGGTTTGGGTCTAATCAAGAAAAAGAAACCACACAGTAATTCTAATGGGGAAAGTTCGATAAGAATTATTAACTTTTTTTCGTTTTGACATTTTATTTATTTTTATTTATTTATTTTTTAAATAGTTTATTGTCAAATTGGTTTCCATACAACACCCAGTGCTCTTCCCACAAGTGCCCTCCTCCATCTCCACCACCTCTTTCCTGCCCCCTCTTCTCCTTCAACCCTCAGTTCGTTTTCAGTATTCAATAGTCTCTCAAGTTTTGTGTCCCTCTCTCTCCCCAACTCTCTTTCCCTCTTCCCCTCCCTCTGGTCCTCCATTAGGTTTCTCCTGTTCTCCTGTTAGACCTATGAGTGCAAACATATGGTATCTGTCCTTCTACACCTGACTTATTTCGCTGAGCATGACACCCTCGAGGTCTATCCACTTTCCTACAAATGGCCAGATTTCATTCTTTCTCATTGCCATGTAATACTCCATTGTATATATATATACCACATCTTCTTGATCCACTCATCAGGTGATGGACATTTAGGCTCTTTCCATGTTTTGGCTATTGTTGACAGTGCTGCTGTGAACATTGGGGTACATGTGCTCCTATGCATCAGCACTTCTGTCTCCCTTGGGTAAATCCCTAGCAGTGCTATTGCTGGGTCATAGGGGAGTTCTATGGATAATTTTTTGAGGAACCTCCACACTGTTATCCAGAGTGGCTGCACCAGTTTACATTCCCACCAGCAGTGTAGGAGGGTGCCCGTCTCTCCACACCCTCGCCAGCATCTATAGTCTCTTGATTTGTTCATTTTGGCCACTCTGACTGGTGTGAGGTGGTATCTCAGTGTGGTTTTGATTTGTGTTTCCCTGATGATGAGTGATGTTGAGCATCGGTTCATGCGCCTGTAGGCCATCTAGATATCCTCTTTGGAGAAGTGTCTGTTTATGTCTTCTGCCCATTTCTTCACTGAATTATTTGTTTTTTGGGTATGGAGTTTGTTGAGTTCCTTGTAGATTTTGGATACTAGCCCTTTATCTGATATGTCATTTGCAACTATCTTTTCCCATTCTGTCGGTTGCCTATTAGTTTCCTTGATTGTTTCCTTTGCAGTGCAGAAGCTTTTTATCTTGATGAGTTCCCAAGAGTTAAGTTTTGCTTTCATTTCCCTTGCCTTTGGGGATGATTCGAGTAGGAAATTGCTGCGGTTGAGGTCAAGGAGTTTGTTTCCTACTTTCTCCTCGAGGGTTTTGATGGTTTCCTGTCTCACATTCAGGTCCTTCAGCCATTTTTGAGTTTATTTTTGTGTATGGTGTAAGAAAGTGGTCTAGTTTCATTCTTCTGCATGTTGCTGTCCAGTTCTCCCAGCACCACCTGCTAAAGAGGCAGTCTTTTTTCCATCACATACTCTTTCCTGCTTTGTCAAAAATTAATTGGCTGTACATTTGTGGGCCTAGTTCTGGGTTCTCTATTCTCTTCCATTGGTCTATATGTCTGTTTTTGTGCCAATACCATACTGTCTTGATGATGACAGCTTTGTAGTAGAGGCTAAAGTCTGGGATTGTGATGCCTCCCGTTTTGGTTTTCTTCTTCAATATGACTTTGGTTATTCGGGGTCTCTTGTGCTTCCATACGAATTTGAGAATAGTTTGTTCTAGCTTTGAGAAGAATGGTGGTGCAATTTTGATGTGGATTGCATTGAATGTGTAGATTGCTTTGGGTTAGTAATGACAGTTTCACAATGTTTATTCTTCCAATCCATGAACAGGGAATGTTTTTCCATTTCTTGGTGTCTTCTTCAATCTCTTTCATAAGTGTTCTATAATTTTCGTCATATAGGTCTTTTACAACCTTTGTTAGGTTTACTCCTAGGTATTTTATGGTTTTTCATGCAATTGTGAATGGGATCAGTTTCTTGATTTCTCTTTCCGCTGCTTCATTATTGGTGTATAGGAATGCAACTGATTTCTGTACATTGATTTTGTACCCTGCGACTTTACTGAATTCATTGATAACTTCTAGAAGGCTTCTGGTGGAGTCTGCCGGGTTTTCAAGTAGAGTATCATGTCATCTGCGAAAAGTGAAAGTTTGACTTCTTCTTTGCCAAGAATTATTAACTTCTAATAGGGGATTGAATGAGTGGGGTGTTAGCTAATAAAGAATAAGGAGAATTATAATTAATGTAAGAATGGCAGCTAAAGGGACACCCAAACCCACAGGGCTGAGACAGAGCCCCCTCCCCGCCGAGGAAGAGACCCCTCCCATGGTGGAGACGGAGCCCCTAAGAATGCTGACCCCTAGGAGCAGCTCCTGAGGAGCTTTGGTAAGACCCCCAAGGATGATTTTTTTCCCCACCCCACAAAGGTGAAATAAAGTCCTCAAGAAAAAGTCTCCAAGGGCTGAGGCAGAGTTCCCGAGAAAGACCCCCCATTCAGAGGCTGAGATGAACCCCAAAGAAGAGCTTCCCAAGAAGAGATTCCCCCCCACATCAGGCCAAGATGGAACCCCTCAAAAGATGAGTTCCTCCCAGAGCTGAGTAAAACCCCCCAGGAAGAGCCCCCACCCCCACCGAGGACTGATGATATAGAGCCTCAAAGAGAACCCTTAGGCTGAGACAGACCCCCCAGAACAGACCCTGCACCATGAGGCCGACGTAGCTGTCCCCCCCGAAGGAGAAACTCACACCCCAGGTGGAGATAAGACCCCCAAGGGAGAGACCCCTCCTAAAGCTGAAAAATCTCCTCCAGGAAAAGCCCCTGGGCTGAGGAAATGTCCCCTGAAACACAAACACCCCCCAAGGCCTCCACCCAGACTGGGTGAAACAGGGCATGGCTGTGGCCCACCACATGGCAAAAGCTTGGCCTTGTGCCATGCTGGTAGAACTTGCTAGAAATCCACCCTGGGGAACTTACCAGAAATGTGCCCTGGAGGATACCACAGAGCCGCCTCTGGAGAGACACCTCAGGTCAAAACTGCCAGAACTGCCTCCAAAGCGGTGCTGGGGGAGCTGCGGGGGCCATGCACTGTGGGAACTGGGGGGCTGCAGGAGCCTGGTGGGCGCCAAGAACCAGGAAGCGTGGCTCTCCAGCGCCCTCTACTGACCAGGCTTAGCAGGGCAGAAATGTAAAGGGCCCAGATCCATTTCCATGCAGCTGGCAAGAAGGATGGGCTTGGAGCAGAGAAGGCAATCGTGGATGCACAGCACACCCCATCCCTTTGACTACCGAGCTTCTGCAGGAAGTTTGCTCACCCCATTGAGCTACGGAAGCACCCCACGCTGCATTCCCACCCAAGGAGACACAGCTATCTTTCTCACACTTTCCATCAAATGAAACTAACAGCCCCAGAAGTCACCACTGACTGTATTTATTACTCTCAAAGTCCGTCACAGTTCCCCAGGACAGAGGGTCACCTAAAGGCAGAATTGTGAAGTTAACTCCCCAAAACGTGCATGGAAAATAAAAAACACAAAGGGGGGAGAACGATTCGTTGCTCTGTCTGACTATGTATTGCAATCATTCAGTTCAGGACCTGGGGCAATGACCTCGGGGTGGGTCCATGGCCCACCTGGACCCCTGTGTGTCAGGTGCCACCTTTTAACACCTGACTTCTAACACCTCCTACCATAAGACGCCACGTTGACTTCTGGGCCAGAGTGGCACCGTGGGCCCCCAGGAATCAGGGTTTACTCAGAAGCAGTGCATAGCGATCCCTGGCCCGTCTGAGTATTTCCTTCTCCCCAGTACATAGTCACTCTGGTAAATGCCAACAGGTCCCTTTGGAGGAGATCTGAAGGAATATTTACCGTGAGTACTTGCAGAAATGGTAAGGCTTCTTCCCGAAGGGGACCTGGGCTCTCAAGGGCTTTTTCTGGGCTTGGGAACTGACTGAAGTATGGAAACCAGAAGAGAGGCCGAGACTTTCCGTCATGGCGATGCACATCAGGTTTTGGCTAACCATCCAGAGCTTTTTACGTTACGTATCTATCAGGCAGTACTCTAGTAAGCTGCCATTTATTTCATATGCAGGGACCCTGGGACATACTCGCCACCACCAGAGATGCCTGTGGCTGAAGGCGTTCTGATTGCCTGTACATCCTACTGCCTTGTGGTGGATGTGCCCACCTTGCCCTTGGCAGTGACGTGCCGCCCTTGGTCTCTGCTGCTGCAGGATGCCCTATACCCACTGCAGTCAGGGAGCCCATCTCAGTGGCGGCAACCTCTAAAGTCACACCCAGCCCACAAAAGAGGGAAGCCACGCCGCATTTCAAGGAGGCTTCCCTCACTCATGTATTTCTCAATGCATCTGGCTTCTGCTCCTTCGTGTGGGGCAGTGTGGGGTGGATGGGGGGTGCAGAGCACCCACAGAACATCCAGTCCAGCGTTCCTGTCTCCCCACGCCTTTGGATTCCCTCTTCTCATCATGATGTTGCAGCTTTATAAACTGTAGGCCCAGATCTCAGCCAGTCAGCTAAACTGTCAGAGCTAGCGCCAGCAGCACGTGCTCGTCACCAAACCCCGCCTCTCCAGCAAGCGCATCCGTGACCGTTAACCAGCCCGGTGTCACACCCTGCCCTCTTTGGTCTAAACCCTTGGAATCCACTCCTACATGGGTTCCCCAGAATTCTGCTGATATGTAGGAGCTCAGTCTTGTCATTCTTTGGGTGTCTGACGTGTCCCTGCCACTCTGCTGAGATTTGGCCCTGAGTCTAGTGACAACAGTGAGTGGTCTTGTTAAGTCTTGAGGGAAATGGGCGTCCCCTCTCCAGATAGGTGTCCCCGCCAAGGTTATCACAGGGTTTTTGTTAGTTTGTTTGTGAGAGAGAGAGAGAGAGAGAGACTGACTGACTGTGTGTGCACCTAAGCAGGGGAGGGGCAGAGAGAGAGAATCTTAAGCAGACTTCATGTCCAGCATGGAGCCCAACGCGGGGCTTGATCTCAAGACTGTGAGATCATGACCTGAGCCAAAATCAAGAGTCAGATGCTTATTGGGGCCCCTGGGTGGCTCAGTCAGTTAAGTGTCTGACTTCGGCTCAGGTCATGATCTCACGGTTCATGGGTTTGAGCCCTGCGTCGGGCTCTGTGCTGACAGCTCAGAGCCTGAAGCCTGCTTCAGATTCTGTGTCTCCCCTTCTCTCTGCCCCTCCCCTGCTCATGCTCTGTCTCTGTGTCTCAATAATAAATAAATGTTAAAAGAGGGTTCCATGAAAGGAATGAACCATGAGAAGTGTTACAGGGCAGGTGTGCCAGGTGACTTTCCTGGCGAGTGTGCCAAGAACTGCGTTGGGGTGACCACCCCTGCTTGTCCTCAGAGGATTGTGTTCAGTAGTGCTTGCAAAGGGCTAACACTGCTCATCCACGGAGTAGGGTGCCTTCAAACACGCCTCACATCTCTCCTCTAGTTGCACCTGGAATAGCTGTTGAAACTCCAGTGATTGTATCTGTGAAAGGCCTTTGTCTCAGTCTGACCTTCCAGCACCTACGAAAGAGAGCAGGAAAAAAAAAAATCTTCCCCCTGTACAGACCTGGCTAATTACATCTCTGCACCACCAAAATCGAAACAGCGCTCAGAAGCAGAGCAAGTGTACCGTTCGCTTGTGTAGTTGTTACCACAGCAACCTGAATTGGAGTGCTTCCCCCACTTCCTAGCCTCCCCCCAAACCTGCTTTAACAAATTGTCCTAGAAGAATACCGAGCTGGGAAATGGCATCGTATGCTTGCTAAAAGAATGTCATTATCTTTGATCAGGATGAGTGGAGACCCAAAATGAGATGCCAAGAGCGTTGCTTTTAAGAAATAATATAGCAGAAAGAATAAAAATGATCCAAGTGGTGTTCTCAACCAGCCAAACAGGATTCTGAAGCCAACAACACCCCTCCTCCACTCCTTGCTCCTAGGGGAAGAAATGAAACCAAGCCATGGCAGGCCCTGGGAATGCATTTCCTAGAGACCACAGGACCCAAGCCAAGACTCGTTGAGTGCCGAAGTTGTGTCTTACTGGTCTTGGTGCAGATTTGGAGAAACAAGGTAGGAAAACGGATCCTTTGTTGCTGTGCTGTTGTATCAGAGTCTTTGGAGAGCTTCTGCATTTCACCAAATAAGCCTGTTTCCAGAAAAGACAAGACAGGTCAGACGACATGGGTGGCTGAACATTAGGCCAAATGCCCAAGGAGTAGTCAATGAGTTGCCCTCTTACAGTGGGACTCACTGACAAATGGAAAGTGTCAGAATTCTGGTGCCAGAAGCCATGATTTTCTCTTCGAATAGAGAGATGCACTCAACACTTGGACAGCGTTCGGTGAATTGAGTTGAATTTGGCTTGTCTGACTTCATTGGTCCCATGCAGACAGAGATGTATCTTTGAGGTAAAGAATTTAAGGGATCCTGGAGTCTCAGCTCTGGAGAGAATCTTGAATTTTATCTTGACCAAAACCTTTGTTCTGTTGATGAGTAAAAGGAACCCAGAAGAAGTTGAGCGTTTGACAGGATCACCCAGTGAATTGACCACGAAGGCTAGTGGCCTCCTGACTGCCTAGTCTTGCATTATACCATGCGTCCGAAGGAGATGTTCTGGCCTTCTGCAAATGATGTTTTGGATTTGTTGCCTTCAATTTCAGGAAATTCTTCTTCTAAAATTCATGTGGTGACCCACATTCACTTGCTTTGTGCCTGCATAGGAGGCAAGTAGCACAAATGGTTACAAACTGTCCGTTATAATGTTTTTCACACTTCCCCAGCAACCGTGAAAGGACCAGCGGGTTTCACTGAGTTATTGCAAACTCACTCCTTTTACAAGGAGGCACGGCAAACCTTGGGGTGTTGGCCATGACAATAAAACTCGTTCCTGGCTGCCATGCACGTCATTCCAAGTCAGTTTCTATCTTTCTGGCTTAGATGTCTGGATGCCTTTACCGGTAAGAGTGTGACTCTTGGAGAATGATCAAGAGATGGCTCACCTTCCTTTTGTGTGTGCCTGTGGCCTGGTGACCCAAGCTAATTTGCATGCCTGATTTAGCTTTTACTGCCATCTGCTGGAGCCCCTCATATGTGCCTCCCTCATACCCCTGCCCTTGGAGTTGACCTTCAGTGGGCTTCTTTCCCCCCTCTTACCGGAAGGTCAGAGGGTGGGGAGAGACGTGGCCGCATACATCCATCTGGCCCCAGCATCCTCCCCAAGCTGGCCACTTGCCCTCTAGCCCTCATGGCCACCCACTCGAAGTCATGTATCTCAGTGTCTTTTAAAAATGCTCCTCATGTCTTGGAATCTTTCTGACTTGTAGGTTCACTTTGGGCTTTTGATTTAGACACTGATACTGGAGATCTACAAAGCAGTACCAGGGTTTGTCATCCGTGGCTAAAGAGAAGACGGTTGGAGGGACTCCATACTTAAGAGTGAAGAGTGTTGCCTTGTGTTTTCCCATTGGTACCATGGGAAGAAGCACTTAGTTCTGATGTGCAAATACAGGCATAATGGTGGCATATTAACTCAGCCACTTTCTCTGAGCAAAACCACAATTTGATAAACTTAACACACATGATTTTTTAAAATGTTTTTTATTTATTTTTGAGAGACAGAGAGAGACAGTGCGAGCAGGGAGGGTCAGAGAGAGAGAGGGAGACACAGAATCTGAAGCAGCCTCCAGGCTCTGAGCTAGCTGTCAGCACCGACACGGGGCTTGAACCCATGAACTGTGAGATAATGACCTGAGCCAAAGCTGGATGCTTAACCGACTGGCCACCCAGGTGCCCCATACCCATGATGATTTTTGTAAGAAAAAGGGAACATGTAAGATCAACTTTTGATTTTATTTTGGATAAATTAAGAATGGATTTTTTAAACTATAAGACAGTTAACTGTTCAATGAGGAGCATTTAAAAAATAAAAACAAAGGAGGAAAATGGAAGCCAAAATCTTAACACTTTGTGATAATGACTGATAACATTATGCTCCTAATTTTTGAACAGGATATATGCAAATATTTTATATAACTTATATATAAGTACATAATTTATATATAAATATATTATAGTTTATATAATTATTAAACCAAATTTATGCATTTTCCTGTGTTACCATATGGTCTTCAAAAATATAATTAATGGTGATATAGAATTCTACTTTAAGGATGTACTGTGTTTTAATTAATCACCATTCTTTTATCTACCTTTTAGGTGGTTTATAATTTTAGTAAATACATCTGAAGGAGTTTCAAAGAACAATTTGCTAAATGACTATTTAAGTAAAACTTGAAGATTGTTGTTTTAACTTTTGACACAATTCCAATTTCATGAATCCCTGATGGAGACTGACAGCTGACATATATGATCAGTAGGTGTCTGGGGTTGGTGACCTTGTCCTAATTCCAGTAAATACCAAGCTGGAGCCCGACGACGGGTCGAGTAGGTTTATGGTCTCGATAAATACCGGCCTATTTGTGCACAGCACAGGCAAGGAAACAAATTGGGCTACAGTTCTGTGCACTTGAATCCTTCCAGCCAACCCATGTGTGCAGACTCTTACTGGACTTGAAAGACCCTGATCATCTAAGTCTGGGAATCTCACGGGAGTGGGTTGGGTCAGATGATTTTGCCTCCTCACTCAGCCCTGTTTTCCCAGAGGACATTCAACAATGTCTGGGCATTTTTAGATGTTACATCTGGGGCGGGGGGGTTGCCATTGGCCTCTAGTGGGTAGACAGCAGGGACGGTGCTGAAGACCATACTGTGCACAGACAGCAGCCCCTCAACAAATGTCCGCAGTGTAAATCAGCTCATTCGTGGAATGCAAATGTTTCCAGGGAATGCTTTCCTCATTCACGGGTCTAAGTCTTGGTTTTCTGTTCTTCACGTCACTTCCTTCCTTACAGCATCAGGGAGATAATCTTTGTTCTGTCAATGCCAAGGGGTGTTGTAATGATCCTAGAAGGAGTCCTCACCGTTCATAGATTTGGTTTCCCTAGACGTCATGTGGTTTTGCAGACTATACTTGGACTTTCTTAAAGTGTCTTTTAGATACTGCATTTGGTTGTCCGCTGAGGAATGGAGGTTTCTGGTTGGAACGAGAGGAGCGAGGAGGTGCCCCTTGCTGTGGTTGCTCCTTTCCAGCACGTTGGCTGGCTGGGGGTAGATGTGTGTTCTGGTATATTTGCTCTTCCGTCCGTATTGCATTCTTCATTTTTCTCTGTAAATGTAAATGGAAAATAAAAAAAAAAGGAAGTTCTAGCACTATGATAAGAGGCATAGGTTTCATGAACGTGATATGTAAACATAAACATTGCAACCCAAGTGGAAGTATTCAGGCATGTCAGATGTAGTGGATCTTTAACCCCCTCAGATGCTCATCAGCTCTAGGCTGGTGGACTATATGATCCCTTATGAAAGAAAATCAACTTAGTGAATGTGTGTGGCATACTGAAAATATGTTACCGGAGGTTGTGTCAGAAAGATAAAGTTTAACAGTACTTTATAAATTCGCCTCTAAAGAATAGAGGTCATCCTGTATGTGCTCTGCAGGACTGCTGTTCCCTTGTTCACTTTCGGTGTACTGACTTTGGTGTATGTTTTCAGGACTGATAGGTATGAACATGGCGGCCAGCTTCCTGCGGAAAGGCTTATCGCCTTCCTTGGCTAAAGACCATCTCCAGTATGTGAAGCAACAGAGAAAAATTAGGAAATATAGTCTTTCTGCTTTGATTCCCAAACCTAACTGCCTTTTTTTGATGTTTATTTATTTTTGAGAGACAGAGTGACAGAGTGCGAGCGGGGAAGGGGCAGAGAGAGGGAGACACAGAATTGGAAGCAGCTCCAGGCTCTGAGCTGTCAGCACAGAGCCTAACATGGGGCTTGAACCCACGAACCATGAAATCATGATCTGAGCTGAAGTCTGAAGGCTTAACCCACTGAGCAACCCAGATGCTCCTAATCCCCCCCCCCGTTTTAAAGGTATCTACTTTTATTCCAAATAATAATGCCCATGAAATGAAACTATGTCTTTAGCATCTTACCAGTGCAGACGAGCTGCATGTAGTTCATTTCACAACACAGAAAGTACTTGTATCTTCCAACTATTTGAAGTCTAGACATTATTTAAACATGTGTTTAACCTTGAGAATAAAATCATGAAGAGATCCCAAATGCAAGAGTGTAGCTTCCCTGCCGTGGGTACAAATACACATTTGATTATTTTTTCTCTCTACTCCATTTTTCTCACTTCTCATGGTTTTTTTTTTTTTTTAAATTAAAAAATAGTGTTTCTTAAAAGAGCTGCCTGAAATTGTTGTGGGAATAATGGCGAGAGCAGCGTGGGAAGGGACAGGCTGGCTGGTGACTGTTGTGGTTAAGGCTGTGGGTTGTGGAATCAGATCAAACTGAGTATTCATCTGGATTCTGTAATTTACTGGGAGTCCGTGTGGCCTAGGGCAGATCGTTTAATTTCTTTGTGCATTAATTTCCTCAACTGAAACGTGGAACTAGTGGTAGGCTGTAAGTTACAGCGTCGTTAGCGGGCTGATTGAGGCAGTTCACCGGATGTGCTCAGCAGGCTGCCTGGCGTCATAAATGGTCACCGTCGTCATTATCGTCCCTTCCCATCCACCTCCCTGCCTCCCCAGGTGCACTGGTCCTGAGTTGCTGCCTTTCTGCCCAGGGCATACATGACTTTTCCCTTGTAGAGGAGAAAACGGGCCCCGGTGAGGGCATGCTGATCTTCCCACAGACCCACGGGGATATTCTACCCAGTCTGCCAGAGAGGCTTCCTAGAGCCTTGAAATAACTTCTCAGAATATCAAAACATTGTCACTGCTGGCCCTGCCTAGGCTCAGACAGTGACAGATTCCCACGTGGAGGCCCTGGTCATTTGTTCCATTTTGCAGGACTTGTGGAAATTGCCTCCCATCCCTGCTTTCCTCTCATTACAGAAACATCCATCAGTGCTTGATTTGCGGCAGTTTGGATGGTAGCAAATTTCACCAAGTATACAGATTTGCTCTTTGGAGATGAGAACGCAAGTCAGTTAGTCATGTGGATGTATATTACGTGATAGAAGACCTCCTTGCTTTCCTCAATCCCTCATGTTACTCCTTGTGAAACGAGACAGCTTGCCTCCGTCACCGCCCACGCGCTCAGACACCGCTCTTTAGGGGGAATGTCATGAGCTGGCCGCTAAGACCTTCTGCACAGCAGGGTTGAGATTGAAAATTTCCTAGGCCTTTTCCCCCCGAGATGTGTCTTCCTCATAAGTCACGAGTTTAAATGGAACAATAGAGGTAAGGTAATGCTAAAATCCTAGACAATTCAGTTAAAAAGCCAGGCAGCTCTTCTTTCCACATCCCGTAGATTCAGCCGTGCTCGACAGGCCCTCCTTCCGTCCGCACCAAAGAGTCGTCTGTCTTAAAGACTTGTTTTGGTGTGAGGTGTCACAGGCTCCAGCACTACTGGCGCCAGCTGAAGCTCAGCGCCGGAAACTTCAGCAAAACGGCGACGGCACCTTTACGACCAAATGGACATAGACAAAGTCCTCTCAAGGTTGTATTTCTGAGTATAAATTGCCCAGGATTAAAGGATTCCCACCCACAGGACTTTTAGAAGAACACAAATTAATTGCATCTTGTCCTCACCTGTTCAGCTTAGACTTTCAGATTAGACTTGGGTAATTTCCTTGCACTTCAAAAGAATCTATACATTAAAATAAGGTAGGAAATCTTTGCTTAATTTTCTCAGTTGATGCAGTAGGGTGGCAGAGAACTGAACTGGAGGGTGGTAAGTTCAATTGTAAATGAAACAAGACGGTCCTCTACAGGGATAACCTGTCAACTTACCTCCTTGTGGGCTGTGATCCGCGACAGGCCCTTGGTGTCTCCTGGGCCCATAGCTTTGCATCGTTGCATGTTCTGGGGGTTTTGTTTTGGCCATTGATCCCAGCTCTACTTTTTAAATAAATAAATAAGTAAATAAAATTTTAGTTAATCTACCATGCAAAATTGGTTTCAGGAATAGAATCCAGTGATTCATCACTTATGTACAACACCCAGTGCTCATCACAACAACTGCCTTCCTCAGTACCCATCACCCATCTCCCACCCACCTCCGTCCATCCACCCTCAGTTCGTTCTCTGTCGTTAAAAGTCTCTCATGGTTTGTTTCTCGCTCCCCTTTCCCCCTCCTTCCCATATGTTCATCTGTTTTGTTTCTTAAATTCCCATATGATTGAAATCATATGGCATTTGTCTTCTCTAACTTATTTCACTTAGCATAATACATTCTAGCTCCATCCACGTTGTTGCAAATGGCAAGATTTCATTCTTTTTGATGGCTGAGTAATATTCAATTTTATATATACATATATATTATTATATATACATACATACCACACCTTCTTTATCCATTCATCTGTTGATGGACATTTGGGCTCTCTCCATAGTTTGGCTATTGTTGATCGTGTTTCTGAAAACATTGGTGTGCCTGTATCCCTTTGAATCTGCGTTTTTGTATCCTTTGGGTAAATTCCTAATGGTGTAATTGCTAGGTTGTAGGGTAGTTCTACTCTTAGTTGTTCTGAGGAACCTCCATGCTGTTCTCCAGAGCGGCTGCACCAGTTTGCGTTCCCAGCAGCAGTGCCAGAGTGGAATCTTTTCTCCACATCCTCACCAACACCTATTGTTTTTTGTATTGTTCATTTTAGCCATTTTGACAGGTGTGAGGCGGTATCTCATTGTGGTTTTGATTTCTTTTTCCCTGATGTTGAGTGATGTTGAGTATCTTTTCACGTGTCCATTACCTATCTGGATGTATTCTTTGGAGAAGTATCTATTCATGTATTCTGTCCGTTTCTTAACTGGGTTATTTGCTTTTTGAGTTGGTAAATTCTTTATAGGTTTTGGATACTTAATCATTTATCAGATAGGTCATTTGCAGATATCTTCTCCCATTCCATAGGCTGCCTTTTAGTTTTTAGTTTTTTTTTTTTTTTTGATTGTTTCCTTGACTGTGCAGAAGCGTTTCATCTTGATGAGGTCCCAGTAGTTCATGTTTGCTTTTGTTTCCCTTGCCTCCGGCAACATTTCTAGTAAGAAGTTGCTATGGCCAAGGTCAAAGAGGTTGCTGCCTGTTTTCTCTAGGATTTTGATGGTTTCCTGTCTCGCATTTAGGTCTTTCATCCATTTCTAATTTATTTTTGTGTATGATTCCATCTCTGTTTTGTATGGCTGTGTTTAGAAGAAATCAGAAAGCTGGACAAGCTGTCTGGGCAGGTTTGATGGCATTAAATCAGCCAGCTCTGGCTCAAAACCCAGATCTATGATCTGGATGAATTTCTGGGGTTGGAGGGCATTTTATTCCATTCAGGCTGCTATGACAGAATACTCTGGTTTGTATGGCTTAAAAGCAATGGACATTTATTTCTCACAGATCTGGAGGGTGGAAGTCCAAAATCAAGGTGCTTGGAGATTCTGTGTTTGGAGAGGCCCCACTTCCTGTTTCATAGATGGTCGTCTCCTTGCTCTGTCCTCACATGCGGATGAGGCAAGAGAGGTTCTGGGGTCTCTTTCATAAGGGCATTAATCCCGTTCCTGATTCCTCATCCAGTCCCGTCCTTATGACCTGATCGCCTCCCAACAGCCCAGCCTTCTAGTACCCTCCAGCTGGGGATTAAGCTTCAACATGGGAATTTTGAGGGCACAGAATATTCACTCAGTCTACAGTAGGGTGTGGGGGTGGGCACGGAGAAGGTTGTCACTTCACCTCTCTGTGTCTTAGTTTGCTCATTGTACTAGGAAAGAGAGAACCTTTTTCAGCGAATAGCATTTGGTAGTCTAGGATTCTTTAGGGGAATGTGTGGTCAGGGCCTTCCTCTAGCTTAGTGGTTCTCAGACTGTGCTCTCCGGAGCAGCAGCGTAGGGAGCAGCTGGGAACTTGTTAGAAATGCAAGTTCTTGGGCCCCACCCCAGACCTACGCACTTGCACGCTCGGCAGTCCGGGTTCTGACAAGCCCTCCCGATGGTTCTGATGCGTGCTCAGATTCGAGAGCCCAGCTGGTTCTGTGGATACTTGGCTGTGTCTGGAGAGCTTCAAAGAATTCTAAGATCCCTTTATCCGGGGTAATGCCTACTGACACCTGCAGAACACACGAATTTTGGGGATCACTGCTGCGGATCAAGGGATAAACTGCATTGTTTGCACTTGGGCAAATGGGCCTGTCAGGCCAGCCCCAGGAGGAGGGAGGCCGCCAGGGTCACATTTTCGGAGAGCCACAAAAATCCAGTCTTGAAAAGGCCTCAGAACTGCTGCCTTTGCCTGCTGGTTGATGTCGCTCCTGTAGGGTTTCATTGCTGAGGCTTGGGGGCTTAATCTCTGCTGACATGTGAATACTCCCTGGGGTGGGGACCCCATTCTAACTTCACGACCCTCTTCGAGCAGCTTGCTTTGTGCAAAGCCTGGCCTGGGCCGTTAAACAGTCTCACTGTGTTAGCAGAGAAGACAGATGCGTGTGCGTGCCGTTGCGGGAAATACTTCGTTAACTGGCGTTTAGAGCGTCATGTGAATGCTGTTTCCAGAGTGTTCCTGAGCTAACATTTCCACAGGGGAAGGAGATGCCTGGGGACACAGATTCCTGAGGGTCACACAGGGAAGCCCCCCGGCACTAGGGGAAGAGTGAGAAAGAGGCTGAAAGATACGTTCTGCTTCCTTCTCTGATGGAGCCAAGCGCTCCCGGGCCCGAGGGCCCCCGCCACCGTGTGAGGCTGTCGTGTTCACACACTGACGCGGGAGAGATGTGCTTTTCAAGAGCCTCCCACGCACCCCATGAAATACATTAAGTGTGACTTTACAACATGGCTCCTGTGGCTGTTTGCGGGGGGCACTGGCATGAATTGCCTTTGAACAAAGTTCTTTTTTAACCTTCATCATCAAATTCTTTTTGGTGACCCCCGAAACGTTCAGAAATAATCTGCATTTTTGCTCAGATGTAAATAATATTTTAGCAAGTGTTATAAAAAAGGAGACCTTGATACCCATCACACACACACATGCATGTGCACACATGGTGAGTACCATGTGTGGCCGTGAATGTTTATCACGTCATATGAGGGACCGCAGCCCCGCCCTCCCCCCACCACCGGGCACAGGTGGAGGCCCCTGTGCTTTATACAGAGGCACCTAGCTGGGCCGTGGTGAGCAGGTGCACGCTGGAGGGGGCCTGCACAACTCTGCAGCTCTACACATGAACAGGGCCATGGGGGGTGGGGGGGCTGTGGCAGAGCCCTGGTGGAAAGCGTGGCTTTCATACCTTATGCCTGCCCTTCTGCCTGGGCTTCTGGTGAGCTACCCAACATGGTGAGCCATTTGAGTCTCTGTCTCTTCTTAGCAGGTTTCCAAGGGTTTTCACTCGTGCTTGGATTCAGAGTTACCTGAAACACATCGCCCAGACTGCCGTTACTAACTCTGGTTTTAAGTTTATATTTGGCTCGCGTCCTTTCGGACTCGTGTGGGCTTATCATCCAAGTGCCGCCCAGCCCGTTGGTTTGAGTTTGACAGCCACGCGTAGCCATCCTTTCCAGGTTCTGTGGAAGTCAGCAGTTCTGGCTACTTCCAGGATAGCTCACCCTGACAGAAATACAACCCATGACTCAGCAGCTTATGGGAAATACACCGTTGCTGCACCCTGGGGGGAAATTTCAGTTTTGTTGATAACAGATACAAATTGAAATTGAATTTTATTGACAGGTGCTGGGCATCTTGAAAACCTTTCCAATAGTAGACATTTTTCATGTGAAGATGATTAACCAAGAATTTACCAGAAAGAAAAACTACTTATTTGCTCTAAGTTTCAGAATAGAATGTTTGTGCACAAAAAAACGCAGGCAAATGAATTTATCCAGGATCTCAGGATTATTTTCTAGGGTGCAATTCAAATGTCTGTAGCAGCAAGCGTAGTGATAGAGACCCCGAAATGGCTTTCAGATAGTCCGAACAAACCCCACGGTCAGACTACTCACTGAGGACCTTTCCTTACGCACGCAGACGTGATGCTCCTGCCGCAGTCGATGGCCATGTTTATATGCAGCCAGAGGCAAGTGGGCTACAGGTTTACTGGCTGAGTTGGGTTGTCATAGATGGACAGCAGGAATAAATCATCTCACAGATGACTGGTTCAAACTTCAAATGTGTGTGTGTGTGTGTGTGTGTGTGTGTGTCTTTCGTGTGTGTATGTCTTTCCTGTGAGAAATTATTAGATTGAGCTCTGAGGTTAAGGAAGTAGGTTATGAATACCATTAAGCAATTGAAGACATTATGTATCTTTGAATTACAGTTTTCAATTTTAGATAATATTGACTCCTTGCTCTGAAATTTGACATGAGTAATTTCCCATTTTCCCCATTTTCCCGTCTGATTTTCTGCATTTTTGTATTATATCCACGCTGTGATTACTCATGGAACACTTATATGATGCTCTGTGTCCGTGCTTTTCACAAGGGCTTGACATTTGTTCTACTTAAATGGATTCTCTGCTTGCCGTCCTTTGTGTGGCTGAAGGTTCTCTGTTCTTCAGGTTTTAGTTTTGCCTCTTATTTGTCATCTTCAAGCCGTTTCATCAAAAGGTCTCATGGGTTTCTGTGTTTTCTGAGCTCTTTGATGCTGGGGGATATCTCTATTGCCTCTCGGCTCAAGTAGCCTCAAGACTAGATTTGGTGTGGAACTCACGTTTTTTTTCCTTCAAAACATCCTCTTGGCACTCCATTATTGTCTGGCTTTCGGTGTTGTTACAGAGAAATAGAAAACTTGTTTTTTTTCTATCTGGGAGGTCACTTGCCTTTTCTTCCTGTGTCTCTGAAGTATGTTTTCTTTTTTCCTTGAGGTCTTGATGATGTCAAGTTCTTTGGATGGAACTTTTTAAAGAAAAATCCAGTGTTATTTCTGGTGATCTCATAGAGAAAGTGATAATCAGTATATATGAGTTGAGACCTATTTGTTTTCGTTGTGAAATCTACACAATAATGACAAGAGGCGCCATTTATTGAGTTCTCTGTGCCAAACTGGGCATTGTTCAAGATGCTTTGGGAATATGATCTCAATTCTTCCACAAACCTTTGAAGCAGGAGCTAATATCCCCATTTTGTCGATGAGGAAACTGAGTGTCTGAGGTAACAGGTATCTTGCTGACAGTTACGTAGCTCCTCAGTCAGGCTTAATAAAAAAGAGATAATTTTCAGGGTATCTGACTGGCTCAGTTGGTGGAGTGTATGACTCTTCATCTCGGGATTGTGAGTTTAAGCCCTGTGTTGGGTATAGAGGTTACTTAAAAATAAAATCTTAAAAAAAAAAAAAAGACATAGTTTTCCCTTTTGCTTTATTCATGCCCTGTTTGAATATTGCACTGTAGTTATATAAGATGTCACCCTTGGGGGCAGGTGGCAGAAATGTACATATGACTCTATAAACTATTTTACATCTCTCTGTGGTTGGATGTCACAAGTTATAAAACAAACCAGAACAAAACTTGACCTAACTCACAGCCGATGCTGGCCTAGTAGGACATTGAGAATCAGGACAGAAACAGAGGGAGAGGGTAATGACCCCACTTGGGGTTGCTGTCATCCAAAGGCTCTACTGGGGCTGAGAAATCGATTTCCAAGATGACTCCCCCACAACTTGGTGCTGGTTAATTGGTTCCTTTTTAGATATGGTTTCCATGGGGACGCTTGAGTGTGTCCTCAGGACATGTGTCTGTCTGGCTACGTCCGGGAAAAGCCATTCAAGAGCTCACAGGACACAAACCTGGCTTTGGAACAGGTCTGCAGTACTGAATTGGTCCTCAAGTCAGTCCTGACTTAATGTGGGAAGGGGCTGCTCTGGGCTGTGACTTCCAGGAAGACCACTGGGGGCAGTCGTGGAGGCTGGCTGCCCCCATCCTGGAGACCATCCCTGGGGAAAAATCGGCAGGACTGTCTGTGGACTTGGCAGATGAAGAGGAGTAGACCATGGATAACCGAAGGTCTTGGAGCCTGGTCGTCAGAAGGATCGAGGTGCAGTAGTGACGGGCTGGAAGGCAGCGGGCGTGGAGGACGTGGGTGATGGTTTTAAGCATGTTCACGTTGAGATGATGTGCAGCCGTCTTTCTAGGATGACCTCCAACTCATGCCTGGTTTTCAGTTCCACACCTCCCTCCTGAGAGCTGGCGCTCGACGTACCACACGCACGCTGTGTGACGTATCAGAGGTCTCGGGTGTGGACCTTTCTGGGACGAGGGTGCAGGAACTGGCCTGCTCGTTCCTCGTCCTGCTCTCCTGCATCTGAGGCATTCAACTTACTCAGTCCTGCTGACGGCTGCTTGTCTGCTTTCCGGCTTCCGAGCTTCTGTTGGCATCTCATCTCTGCTGTTGTCTCTTCTATTCTTTAAATCCTTGTGGCTCTTTTTTCTATTTTTTAGTTTCTTTTAATTTGTTTTAAATATTAATTCCAGTATGGTGGACATACAGTGTTGCACAATATTGTGATTCAACAGTTCTCTACGTTAGTGCCCGCCTTGACGAGGGCGCTCGTGATCCCCATCACTTGTTTCCCCGCCCCTCCACCCGCCTCTGTCAGGGCGTTCTGTATGGCTGAGCATCTTCTTCTTGGTTTGTCTCTCTTTTTTTCCCTTTGCTCATTTCTTTTGTTTCTTAAATTCCACATGTGAGTGAAATAATGCAGTATTTTAAAATTTCTTTATTTCCATATTAATAAGCTTTGGGAAAGGGCAGATAGGAATGCATGGGTTAAAATTTAAGTATTTAACTCGCAGTTAAGTCAAACTTTAAAAATTAGCCTGAGTCCATTTGATACAGAAATTTATTTAATCAATAAAAAAATTTGAAACACATATTTGGGTATGAAGTAGGTAAAACAACTTAAAAAGTGATTTTTCACTGTGTATGTATTATCTTCTGGAGACATATTCAACATTTATTGGTCTCTTCACTGAATTTGTGAAGTTAATAGTGCAAGCACTACAACTTTTATGAGAAATTATAATAATAAATAGCAGGTGTGCGTCATGAGACTTTTTCCTACACAGATTTCTCTTGGGATATGAGATGAGGTATTAAATCAAACCAAAGGGGCATTATGCATCTGGTGAAATAAAACAAAGAATCCTAGAGCAGAGCTCTTATATAATTATATTTTCTCTTGGGAATATTAGCATTTTTCTGAATGCTTCAAGTGATTATTATCATTATTTTGTTCTGCATGCATAGCAGGTTTTGAAATTCTTTGGTGGAGAATAAGAACTCTTAGTAAGCCGGCCAGATAAACATTTCAATGTGGAAAAATCATGACTCATTCCCAGGCTAGCACTTAACTATGAAAAGACCTAGCATCTTGACAATGTGTAGTTATCTTTTCAAAGACGTCATTAACCCCAGATTGGACAGCTCTTTCTAGCCTTTCAAAGTGTGACGTCTGGCCTACCGGTGGCCGCTTGCTCTCTGAAAAGCATCCTCTTTCTGATGATTGCTTTTCCACTTAGCCTGATTCATTCAGCTCCAAAGATGCCTGAGACATCTCTTCAGGGAGCATGGCCCAGATGGCTGCTTTGGAAAAGCTGGTGTGTGAACATTTCAGAGCTCAGATGGAATATGATTTGCTCCCCAGAAAGGAGAGATCACCAGTGAGTCCTAAGAAGGACCCCTCAGCTTCCTCCCACCCCCCCACCCCTGCCCCAATCCCGGAGGCATACAGTGATGTTCATGTGAATGCCTTGTGGTCCTTGGCCCACTGCAGTGGTGGGATGTGTAATTTCTTTGTCTCTGTCTCTGTCTCTCTCTCTCAAAGACAAACATAATGGTATTTTATTATTTCATTACTGAGAATTTGATGAAGGTATTATTTTATAGCCTTCATCTGCAATACCCCATGTATTTACCTGTTTTTAATTTTTTAAAATTGTAATTAATGACATATAAAATTTACCATTTTAACCATTTTGACACGTGTGGTTCTGTGGCATTAAGTACATTAACATTGTGTGCAACTGTCATCACCATCCTCTCCAGAACTTTTTCCTCTTCTCAAGGGGAAACTCTGTCCCCTCTAAACAAAAATTCACCATTCCTATCCTGTTTTATGGCTGAATTATATTCCATTGCATGAATAGACCTCATTTATCCACTTTCCAGTTAATGGACATTTGGGTTGTTTCCATGTTTTGGCTCTTATGGATCGTGCTTCTCTGAATATCCATATGCAGATTTTCATGTGGACATTTATTTCCCATTCCCTTGAGTCTACTCCTTGGTCATATGTTTTTCTGTCCACCTTTGGCGGAACTGTTAAGCTGGTCCCGGTTTACATTTGCATCAGCTGTGTCGAGGGTTCCGTCTGCACATCCTCACCGACACTTGTTCTCGCCTGTGTTATTACGGCCATCCTGCAGGTGTGAGGTGTGAGGCGCTGTCTCAGTGGGGCTCTGGCTGGTCATTTCCTCATGCCTCGTGATGCCGAGCGTCTAGGGTGTGTTTCTTGGCCATGGGTGTATCTCCATCGGATACATGCTGATTCAGATCCTTTGCACGTATTTCGTTGGGTTGCGGTGACGGAGTTGGCTGAGCCTCACCAAGGATAGTGCTGTGGTGTCCCCCTTGTACATGAGAAGACCTGGGACTTAGCGGCTGACGCCTGAGACTGTCACGTGACTGTTTTGTGTCAGTGCCGTTTCAGCAGCAGGGATTTTCCAGTTGAATGGTACTTAGGGTCAACATCAGGATACACTTCTGTGTGGTTCATTTTGAGTAGCTGACCTTCTGTTCTTCAAATCATCAGATGGAGCAAGAGTTTCTGTTCTCCACTGGCTGTGCTGATGCTAGGAAAGGAATTTAGATACAGCTTCCCCGAGAGTTCCTTGTTGGTGTGTGTCAGAAGGCTACAGCATATCCCCGCTCCCCTGGGTCTCACTGTATTTCTTTAGGGTTCCAGTCCTCTGTAACCTTGACTTGCTGGTCTTTGTGTAAGCCTTGATCTCCGTTAGATGTCGTAAAACTCTTTTTCCATAGTCAAGATCACCACGAGTGATTTGTATACGCTTCGTTTTTATAGGAAAAACCCAAACATATAGGGTAGGCTAACACAGTGCTTCGTGAACTTGAGTGAACGCCAGAGTCGCCCAGAGAACTTGTTAAAACAGACTGTGGCACCCACTCCCCCCCAAAAATTCTAGTTCAGTAGGTCTGGGGTGGGGAGCCTGGGAATTTATGTCTCTTCCAGTTCTTAGGTGATGATGATGGGCCAGCTTATGGGCCCTACTTTGAATAGCACCAGGCTGGTGGTCGGATTCCCGGGGCCCCTGGAATTACATCCAGTTCCTGCCTGCCTTCAAGTTCATCTAAAAGTTAATCTCACCCCTTTTATACAAACTCTGTCCTCATTAGTCATAGTTTCCTACTAGCCAAGGGCAGCTATTTGACTCTCTTCGGAACAGAAATGGGCCTATACATGTGATTGCCCTTGTAATGCCCTTGCCCAGGGCCCCAGTACATATGGTAGGTGAATTCTAAGATGGCCCCCAATATTCTGCTCTCGTAGTGTGCAGCCTTCCATATGATCACCTCTATTTGAGTATGAGCAGAACTGTCGATATTATGTGATATTAACTCTATTTGGCTACTAATCTACAGACACCGAATTAAATTGGAGACTGTTATGGTGGGCCTGACCCAAGCAGGTGATGCCTAAAGGGAAGTGGACCCTTCCTGAAGTTGGAATGATTGGAAGTGTGAGGTGTGGCTTGTGCAGGGCCGTATAGCAAGAAATTATTGGCAGTTTCTAGGATCTTGAGTGGCCACTAGCTGACAGCCAGCATGAGAATCCTGCCACCACAAGGAACTGCATTCTGCCCACAGTCTGAGCCTCAGAGGAAACCACAGTCCAGCTCACATCTGGACTATGGCTTGGCAAAACCCTGAGCCCAGGGCTCAGGTCCCCTCTGTCTGTACTCCCGAGCCATGGAAACTGTAAGAGAATGAGCTTGTGTTGTGTTGATTTACTTTGTTTGTGGTAACTGGTTACATGGCAATAGGCAATAGGAAAGGCATACAGTATGGACAGTACTCGACTTTGCCAGGCCCCGCCCCAAATGCTCACTGCTTCCGGAGACAGAGCAGAGCAATCCCCAGTCTTTTCCTCTTAGTAGGGCTGGGCCCACACTTGGATAACCAAACACACCCATTTTCCAGCATCCTAAAGAACATATCATCATGCTGTGTGTACTTTTAGCACCAGAAACAACTCTTGGAAGCTTTGAAGTTGGGTTTTTTACTTCTCTTGGACCAGATCAAAAATTTCACGGGGCTCTTCTTCTTGGCAGAACATATGAATCTAAGTGACTGTGAATTTATTTTCCCTCTATGTTCTGTATCTCAAAGGTAATTATTTCTTACTTTTGCAAGCATTATCATTTATTTCCTCCTTCCTCGTTGCAGCGTTGTCTTTCCCAAACTGCCCGTGTGCTCCGAGGACCGAGGGCCGCCTGCCCATCTGGTTTGTGTGGCGCACAGTCCCGGGCTCACAGCTGAGCTCACAGGACGTGCAGAGCGTAACGTGTAGCACACGGACTTGACTGTCCCACCTCCTTCCTTGCCTGGCGCTCTGCTCATCTTGCTTTGGTTTCTCTAGATGAAGACGGTCCGTAGAAGGACACAGTCCCTCCTCGTTTGAAAGGAGAGATCGCCCCGTTCGTGCCTCCCATGCTAGAGACAGGCAGCAGGAAGCCAGCAAGCGTTTCCCTCAAATAAATGGCTTCTTGAAATATGCTTTTAAAAATTAAATCTATCGAAAGAACCTAGGAATGCCGCAGTTGGGAAGAATAATGAGCTAAACAATCTTTGTGAAACCGAACACTTTTTGGCTCCAGGAAGTCTCTGCAGTGTGATGACCAGCGGCCCAGAGGCTTCGACAGACCAGCTCCCAGGTGATTTCTCCCTTGTTCAGTCAGAACGTATGGCTGGCGGGGCGCTCACCCACGCCCGGGGAGGCTGCTGCGCCTGGAACCGTGCGGCACATATCACAAGGCGAAATCTGTTCATTTAAAACAGAGCTCGCTGGGGGCTGAATTTCTCCGCATTTGCAGTTTGACAGAATGAAATGCAGTCCCTTGAAGTTGTGGAACACAGCGCCTTTCCCATGTATACGTCCGTTCTGGCAGGCCCTTGTCGGAAGGCAGCTTGGTGACATCATTCCAGGGAGTTGGGAGCTAAACTTGGAGTGATTCTCCTGCTCCTGGAACCTGCGCATTCAGATTCCTGGTCGTCTCGTAACGTTAAAACAGAGGGAAAACAAAATGAGGCTCCCTCCCCGTCCGCCATTCAAACCTCTCCCTTGAGTGGCTGTTTCATGTGAGTGAAACCGCAGCGGGTTCAAGCAGCACCGTGCGGAAGGGGGAGAGTCTGGATTCCAGTTACGGCCTGGCTCCTGCGGGGCCGGACGGTGTGAGCTGGTCCGGCACTTCCCGCGGCCGCAGTCTGTGCTTGTGCAGTCAAGCGTGTCACCTTGTCAGGTGTGTCCTGTTTTTGGTTTTCTGGGAGAGGCGGCGCTGACTACATGGACAGCAGTTAGGCACCAGCAAGTGTGATAAAGCATCAGGCTGGTTATTGTTCATTGCAGGGGTCGGCAAAGCGTTCCCGTCAGGGGCCAGATACTGAATGATTTTTGGCTGTGTGATGACTACTTAGCTCTGTCGTGTGGCACAAAAGCCATAAATGAAAGGGCCACTTCCGATAACAATTTTATTCCAATTTTTTTTTTTTCCTGCCAAGGCGATGGCAGGATTTGGCCTACTCGCTCCACTTTCCTGACCCATGTTCCACTGGTGACTTCCTACGGACCTGGGATGGGACAATATTAAGGAGCAGAGACCTAGAGAGGGGGTCTGGGGGCGAGTCTTCCGGATCAGGTGTGATAGGCTGAGCTGCATTTGGGTGCTAGAACCGCTACCTCTGTGTGCGAGCTCGGGCCAGTCACGTCTCTGGTCTTAGCGTCTGCACTCCCCAGACCAAGGGCAACTAAGTCACTTTCCTTGAGCGGTCACCACTGGAAGTCTTCACTGTCTGATCTACTCCTCACCTCAGCTCTGCGAGGCAGCCCATGAGAAGCCACCGGGGAGCTTGGGAGTGTCCCTGTGTCGAGGCCCCACTTCCTACGATCACGTCAGAATCCCGGTGGGGGGTGGGGAGTGGGGGGAGTGGGCAGGGGGACTGGGCCTCAGCAAAGGGGAAGCTTCATGGCTGCATCCCTTGGTTTTGCCAAGTCTGAGAACCAGTGTTATCAGGAGGGCATTCTCGGGGGTAACTTTGCCAAGGGATTCACAGCAAGGAAGCAGGCAAAGTGCCGTTCAGACTTAGCTCACTGAAATATCAGTGCTTGTGTTTTAGTCCCTATGTTATTTTGATTCTACAACTGAACGGGATTGGAATTGTGAGCCAGTGAGAAACCAGGATGTTTAGTGTGAGGACTTCATGAACACTGGAGTACAATATATAGTATTATCATCATTGCCATTGTTATTATCATTACTATTGGGTATTGGTCAGAGCTGGCATGTTCCCTGTGCTGCGTAATACATTAGTACAAACTTAGTGGCTTACAGCAATACCCGTTTATCGTCTCATATTTCCTTTGGATTAGAAGTCCGAGGAAGGCTTACGTGGGCTCTGTGCTCAGAGTCTGACAGGGTCTCACTTTCCAGAGAAGGTGTTGGTTGGCTGGTCATATTCTCATCCGGGGACTGGCCTGTGGAAGGGTCTTTTCCCACACTCCCCCAAGTTGTTGGTAGAATTCATTTCTTTGTAGAATTAATGCGACATTCATGACATCTTGTTTCTTCAAGGTCAGCAGAGAACGTCACCGTAGCCAGAAGTCTCTGGCTTCCCTTTCAGGGAAAGCGAGGGCCTTCTCTACAAGGCCGGTCAGAGTAGGTGAGGGCCGCCAGTGATTGCTTCCTTCAAAAAAATAGGCTGAATTTTTAGAGAAAGTTTAAGGACATAGGAAAAGTGAGGGGAAGGTGCAGAGATTTCCCAGTGTGCACCCGGCCTCCACACGTGCACGGCCTCCCGGATGGTCAGTATCCCACATGCGACTGGTACTTCTGATACAGTTGACACGCTGTCACCCAACATCCGTCGTTGACATCAGGGTTCACTGCCGTGCTGCACCTTGTGTGGGTCTTGGCAAACGTGTAATGACACGTATCCACTATTAAGTCTGGTGCAGAAAGTCCTCCACCCTAATGCCCCTCTGTGCTCTCTCTGCTCGTCCTTCCCTCTCCCCGGACCCCTGGCCACCACCGCACTTTATAATTTCCCCTTTATTTGTTCTAGAATGCCATGTAGCTGGAGTCATACACTCTGTAGCCTTTTTAGACTGGCCTCTTTCATCTAGCGATGTGCATTTAGGATTCCTCCGTTTCTTTTCATGGCTTGGTCTTTTATCTCCCTTTTTATTCACTCAGAGCCAGCTAATCAGGGATGTTTTAATCTTGCAGTTTCCCTTTGGTTTTGCCATGGAATGAGACATAACCCAATCATGGGAACGCTCTCGCCTGGTACTATCGGAGGGAGGCGTTACCTAGGGCTGCACGGAGGGCGGCAGGAGCGTGGGGACTGTCTCCCAAGCCCACCTGCTGCCCGGGGGAAGCAGAGCAGCCCGGCCTGGCGCGCTGTGCAAACCAGAAGACGCAGGAGCGCGGCGGTGACTGTACGCGGTGCACGAGCTGGCCCGCAGCGCTGCGCCGGGGGCTCCGCCAGTGCAGACAGCAGCAGCGCTGCGCCGGTGTTGGGATCTGAGGCTCCCCACGCAGCGGCTTTTCTTTGAGCCTATTTAAGGGGGAAAATAAGCACAGCATGAGTTTCAGTTCAAAACAGGTTTGGAGAACCCCAAGTACTTTTTCGTGTGTGGTCAGTGCCGTGAGCCACTTGGGGCAGCGCGGAAGGGAAATGCATGTAGCAGGAGGCCGAGTGAAGAGAAGAGCATCGCAGGAGCAGCTGTGCTCTGACCGCCCCCGTGGGCTTGGCTGAGGAGGTTCCTGCTGGAAGAAAGGTGTTTGGACGAGGCTGGCTGTAGGTGTGGACCCCCCGAGATGATCTTGGGGTCCATCCACGGCTGACGAGTGTGACTTGTAGCAGCTGCCTGTGAACTCGACCATCTGAAGCCTGAACACTCACCATTGCTAAGAGCAGGGCTTGGGACCCCGTGGGAGGTGGTGGTGATGGCAAGCCATAGAGACAGAGAAAGAGAATCATTTTATGATGCCAGGGTGGATTCCACTTTGGCCAGTGGCGTCCCGTTTTGTCCAGTCTGTGAATCCGTTCCCCAAGGCGGCAGTGATCTATGCAAAGGCACAAATCCCAGACTTCCTCCCAGATGATCACATCGTTTTGTATTTGTTCTGAAGGAAACATGCTTCAGAAAGCTGCCGTCTGTCTGCACTGGGAAGCCCTCTGTCACCTCTGACGGAAGTGAGGAGACGGCGTTCAGGGAGAGTGCGCTGGGCACCTCAGACCCTGAGCGGCGCTCCAGCGCTCAGGGCGCTGGCTGTCCTGGGCCGAGGTGCAGAAGTGCACAAAGGCTGTGGGAACGGAGGGGGAGGAGCATTTAACACTTCCGTGACACAAACCATAAGAGACTTTGTTTGTTTATTTTTGAGAGAGAGAGAGGGAGAGAGAGAATCCCAAGCACTCTGTGCTGTGAGTGTGGAGCCCAATGCGGGGCTCAAACACACGAACCGTGACATCATGACCTGATCTGAAATCAAGAGTCAGATGCTTAACGAACTGAGCCACCCAGGTGCCCCTCAGTTGGTTAGCTGATGATCCTGCGGTGAGGGGATCGAGCCCCTGTGTTGGGCTCCGTGCTGGGCTGCGGTTGCATTGGGAGAGCAGCCGCGGGCTGAGTAGTGGCTGCGGTGACCGTGTAACCAGCAGAACTTAAAATCTTTACTGCCCGTTCCTTCACCGAACAACTTTGGCAACCCCTGCCTTAGATCACGGGGTAAAACTAGTGGAACAAAAACACACACAACTTGTAACGTAAGTAGAATACATTGTGCCCACCTGTACGAGAAGCAGAACAAAACCCACACCGCCGTACGGACGACGTGCGAGGCCTGCTCGGTAACCGGTGACGAAAAGATTGGCAGAAGGTTGGGGAACGTGACTGCATTTAAAAGAAAATCAATTTCAACATTTACATGTACTGGTGCCAATTCGAACACAAAGAAGAAAATAACTAAAACCATAAGGCTTCTCATTCTGGCAAGATTTCAAGGTAATTGGGGGCATTGGATGTCTTATCTGACTGTATCCAGGCATGTTTCTTCTGGAAAGTTCTAGGGAGATGATAAAAGAATGGCCTGCAAGTTTGAAAGGAATACTGAGGCTCAGTTTCACCCTGAAAACAAATTGACCTGGGTGCTGAGCCACTTGAACATTCAAAAATCTACTTTTCTCTCCTTTTCCTCTAACTCTGCTGCCTTTCTCTCTGATCAACCTGTTTACATTCCAGTTTATTCATGTAATCAAATATTTATCGATCACCCACTGTTTGTCCAGCACTGCTCTTAGCACTTGGAATTTACCTGAGAACAGTTCAAATTCTTGTCCTTATGGAGCTTAAAGTCTAGCAGGGAAGTCAGATCCACAAGAGATTATGTGACTTGTGCCTTTTTATAAATAACAATAAGTAAACTAGGCAGCATGTTAGGAAAAGAGGCAAGGAGAAAGTGAGGTGGGTGAGGGTACAGGGGACTACCCTACAGGGTGGGGGCTGTGTTGCAGTTTTGGACAGAGGGACCAGCGGTGGTGCAGGGATCACGAGAAAGGTCTTACTAGTTGGCCTGAATGGTCAGTGCTGTCATCAGCAAACCTCCAAGGGCGTCTGAGTGTCCCCAGGTAGGCCAGCGACTAGCCCAACCACACAGGAAAAACAAGATGTTGTGGAAATGACCAGAAGGCATTGGAAAAGCTCTTTGATTCCTACCCCACTAACTTCAAATTGGAGATAATTCTACAAGGCTACTGGAAACATAACTTGTCAAGTGAATTAGTGTGATTGGATGAGTTCAGGCAGCATTAAATGACCAATGAAACAGACGCAGCCTCACTGTGAGATCTGTTTCTCTAGTCTGTCCTATTGTCTGGTGCTGGAGACAGTTCCTACGTCCTCTGGACCTTGCCTGAGCCACACTGGAACCTCCTCCCACAGTGGGATTTAGGTGGATTTGGATAAGCAGATTCAGCCAGTAAATAACTACAAAACTCTGCAAAATTGAGCTTTCTTAAGTACTTAGTGTTCACTTGTTTTGTGCCGAGTAGAATGCTCTGTCATCATCTTCAAGTAGTAGATGAAATTAAGATTCAATTAGCTTTGTCCCTGCTCCTGGAGTAATTTCCTGAGTTTCATTGCTTGGAATCCCTTTGAACATGTAAACTGTGTATGAATGTACCCACATAAACATAGCTATATAAATATAATGATGTATTAAAAATATAGGTTGTCTATTACTTAGGTATCATAGGTATAGATACATAATGTTACCTACAATTACATATATATGTTATCCAGTTACATCCAGACAACTAGGTAACTTATTTGTGCTATATCTTTTTCAACCAGATATATAGAAATATCATATACAATCTATAAATGTGTATTAATGTATTTTTATTAAATATACAGGGATGAACTAAGTCTATAATGAGGATATATTTATGAGAAGCATCTCCTTGGTTTGTTTTGGAAAGATTTTTTTAAAGCTGAGCATGGAACTAGAATTTAATTTATTTCTGGAAAGGAGTTGATGGAATTTGAGTAAAAAAATAAACAGACTTTCCCATTGGGTTTGAAATGCAATTTGTAATGTAAATTTTGGGTAACATGGTTATTTTTCCTTTCTGGCAACCTAAACAATTTTTAGAGGGGCTCTCTGTTCTCTTTGGAAAACTAAGAGAGAGAACACAGTCTTTCAAAGGAAGGGTAAAGTTCAAAACAAGCAGTTCCACCGATAAAAACATCCTCCTAAGAGGTGGTCGGGTGGCGTGCGGAGGCCCCCGCTCCAGCAGTGTCTTTTTTCTGATGCTCAGTGGTGCCTTTGTGCAAGTAACACAGGGCAGAACGCCCTTGTGGAAATCTTTGCTCTAGGCCAAGAAACAAAATGAAATCTCTCTTTTTAGTAAGTGCTATTTGTGGGTAATACTTCCATAACCCAAACTTAAAACTCGCAGTATCAGACAGAGAGATGATGGATTTTGTTCTCCTAACTTCACTGTAAACGAAAATCCTCTGAAAATTTGCCAGCTCTTTTTTTTCTTTTCTTTTCTCTTGTAGCCATTTTCAGGGACCTTAAGGACTTCAGTCTCTTTAAGGCTCGGAACATGGCATTACTATTGCCAGCATGTTTTACATTTCTCTAGAAACACATTCAACTAAGCAGATTCATTGGCCGGCTTTGCCAGCTCTTTTCCAGTTGTCATCTCCGTATTTATTTTATTCTCCCCCAGTTTCTGGGTGACGGTAGCTTAAAGTCATGTTCGGGAGCTTGGTCCCTGTCCCTGCCTGCCCAGAGATGATGCTGTGAGGGTCTGGGATGTGGCACAGGCATCAGGATTTCTACGCTGCCCACCACGATCCTAACATCCTGGCCTTCTCACTTTGTAGGAGAATTAAGTCCTCCGAGGCTTCTCAGGGCCTCAGCCAAGGCATTTAATCTTTGTGATTCTCACCCCATTGATTAGAAGAAGTGACTCCCTTTACAAACGACAAAGTAATCAGCGCCTGGAGTCTTACATCCTTGAACATGTCTGTTTGGGTGTTTCTTTTCTATGGAGAATCCAAGACTAGCTAAAGCTACGGAATGCAGATGTGTAATGCAAGGTGCGGGGTTGGGGTGGGGGGAGAGAGAGAGAGAGGGAGAGAGGGAGAGGTGCTTTGCCAGTGCACAGAGGTGAGGGGAAAATTCTATTTATTGTTTCCCTATCCATTCAATTCTGGGTTTGGGTTCCTGGCCACCTCTGAATGAGAGAAGATGCCAGGCAGCCAGGGCAGCCCTGCGTGCTGCCAGAACTGTCCAGAACATTGGCAGGGAGTTGGGTGAAGTGGGGATCTACCAGCTGACCTTCTCCCTGTCCCAGTTGCTGTGAGGCAGATAAGGAATGGGCTCGGGCAGCAGGTAATTCAGCCAGAAAGGCCATCTTCAGAAATATCTAAACCGTCATACCCTAGGCTGCGTCTTGTTTTCCCAGCTCAAGCCCAGAGGGGTGCCGAGAGTCCCTGCCTCTCTGTAGCAAGATTAAATGAATTCGTAAGTGAAAGCACTTAACAGAATGTGGGGCATGCAGTAATTGCTCAGTAAATGCAAAGATCATTCCTATTTTGGTACAGCCCTTTATTTTTCTGGTGGTGACGCAGCTTCTTTTAGAGTGGTAACATTCTTTTTCTTTTTCTCTTTCAAAGGAAAGTGAGGTTATGGAGATAAATAAAAAAGCAAATGCCTGTGAAGTCTAGGTGTTAATTGGAGAATGACATCTTCAGAATTACTTCATACCTAGCTCGGTCGATAATTTGAAGCGCTGGCATTGCATTGTTGCGGGCGCGGTCCAGCGCTCAGCCTGCTGGTCGTGCCTGTCGTTTCTCTCCTCCGCAGCCTGCCACCCACCATCCTCCTCCTTCCCGGCCTTTTCTCCAGGGCTGAGACCCTGCTCAGGACCCTGTGTCTTGCTGTGGGTGCTTGGGACTTGGATCGATGCTTTGCCCTTGTTTTCTTCCCTTTCAGTCCCCCTGTTAAATTCCATTTCTGATTACATTTCTCTCTCTTTTTTTCCTTGTTAAAGGGTTATTTATTTACTTTGAGAGAGAGAGACACACAGAGAGGAAGACAGAGACAGAGAGAGAATCCCAAGCGGGCTCGGCGCTGGTAGTGCGGGCACTCAAACTCACCAAGCCGCGAGATCATGACTAGAGCCAAAACCATGAGCTGGATGCTTAACCGACTGAGCTGCCCAGGCGCCCCTGATTCTCTTTCTAAGTCTGGGAACGTCTTTTCCAGGAAATGTGCCCTTCCATCGCATTTACACAGGATCCAGGTGCAGAATCAGGCCTGCTAGGATCACTGGTCCGTGCGTGGCCTTGGCCTTGGTCTATTCCGTTGCCTAAACAGTACATCGAGTCCCGCTGACCCAAGACTTGGCGCGTTGTTAACCACTTACACCACACCTACTTCTTATCTTTTCTGCGTCCTCACCCTTGAAGTACCCAGAAGCCTAATGTTTGGATTTTTCATTCCCTTGCTTTGACTTTCTCACTATTTTTATCCCACTCATATGTATACCTACATAATATGTAGCTTACTTTTGCTTTACTTTTGTATTTTAGATAAAGAATATTCTATAGGGACTTGCTTTTTTCACTCAGCCATTATTTCTAAGATTTTTCTAGATGTCGTTCACTCAGTTTGACTCCCATAAGGTATTTCTCTGGGGAGCTATGCCATATGATTTATCCGTTCTCTTGTCTTAGGGTGTCAGGGTTGTTTCTAGACTTCTGTGTGTATAACCAGTGCTGCTGGGGGCATGTTGTCTCCCAAGACTGCTGGCAGACCTGTGCGGAAGCTTCTCTTGGATCATAGTCAAGGATGGAAGACCTAGGTGCATGATGGACCAAAAGGTTTTCCTGAGGGGGCACAAGTGTATGTGCTTCCTGGTGAGGGGCTTCTCCCTTCTGGTCCCTTAGAATGGAGGTGTAGCCCCCTGTCCTCAGTCAGATAATAATGACTACTACTGCTTGGATGCGCCTACCCCGAACCATACCCACTGCACTCTGTGTGGGTTCTTAAAAAATGTTTGTTTATTTTGAAAGAAGGAGAGAGAGAGAGCAAGTGTGAGAGGGGGAAGGACAGAGAGAGAAGGAAAGAGAGAATCCCAGGCAGCCTCTGCATTGTCGCCACGGAGCCCGATGCTGGACTTGATCCCATGAATGGTGAGATCATGACACATGCAAAAATCAAGAGTGAGATGCGTCACAACCGGACCATGCAGGTGCCCTTGCACTTCACTCCTGTACTCACAATGACTTTGTAAGGCAGGGAACATTCTAGGATGGCTAATGACTAAAACAGAAGTAAGAGTTGGCCCAGAGCAGGTAGCCCCCAGACTTCAGGCCCGTGCTGAACCTTTGAGGATCTTCTCTGAGGAAACGAAAAGCACATTTCCAAGGTTAAGTCAACATCGTGCAGAATCACGTTTTCTATCTTTCTCGATATCCATTTGCTTTCTGGCTTTCTGGGATTGTGAGATGTGAGGGGTAGAAGCAACTGAGTGGTTTTGAGCCGAAAGCACCTCTGTCTAGATCAGTAGCACACATCACTGGACTTGTATTTCCTAGGTTTTCCCCACCTGTCTGCCGCTTTCCGGTAGTGGATGAGGCCTAGAGTGGAGGACAGGAAGGGACGAATTATATGGACGTCTTAACCTCAACGGGGCGCCCATTTTATAATGAAACCTATTTAGACACAGGTGTGATTCCCAAACCACCGCTTACGTTGTATGTATTTTTCCAGATTATATCTAGGCTGTCAGCATCATTTCTTAATGTGTGTGCCCTACAGGGTGGTCTAGTAAAATAGTATCCCTCCATCTATCTGTTAGTAGCAAATCCAGGAGATGCTCGGCTCTGCCTTCATGCCTGGAGTGTATCAACCAGATTAAGAACTTGAGGGTGAGAAGTGGCATTATTGTTCTGTCTTTATGTTAGCCAATTATAGGCTACCTTATGGAGTATTTAAAGTATATTTTACATAAAAAAAAAAAAGCAATACCTCGGGGCGCCTCGGTGGCTCAGTTGGTTAAGCATCTGACTTTGGCTCAGGTCATGATCTCGTGGTTCATGAGTTTGAGCCCTGCGTCGGGCTCTGTGCTGGCAGCTCAGAGCCTGGAGCCTGCTTCAGATTCTGTGTCTCCACCTCTCTCTGCTTCTCCTCCACTCTTGCTCTCTCTTGTTCTCTCAAATATAGATAAAACATTAAAAAACTAAAAAAAAAATGATATAGGTTAAGAAATTAGAAACAACACCTCGTCATGCTATGATCAAAACAATGAAAACCAGAGAACAGTAAAAAGAGGGGTGGAACACAGTTCTTTGTTGTTTCTACCACCCCGAGACCTGGACTGCTAACACTTCAGTGACTGTCTTTCCGGTCTTTTCTAAACCTATAATCTGAGAGTGTGAATATGTAATTCTGTATCCTGCATTTAATATTCTCTTGTATTTCTCCATATTTTTTACATTTTCTTCCCAAATACCATATTTAATGGCAGTATAATTTCCTAAATAATTTCTCCTACCTTTCCTCTTAATATGTCCTTCTTTATTGGTGTGCTTCAAGGACTTAGTAAATTATGGCCTGAGAAGTAAGTTAATGCGTTTAAGTAGGGTCTTGGATAATAGGGTCTGTATTTCTGTGATGCGAACGCATCACACATGGTGCTAGTAATGAAACCTGTCTATATTTCAGCGTTGAGAGAGGTAGCTGATTAGTGACACGAGTGAGGACATGGGAGGTTTTGTGGTGCGGGGCCCAGACCACCCAGACCAGCGGTTCTCAGACCCGTGCCTCAGCCTCACCTGGCCAGCTTGCTGGTGCCTGGCCACCCCTCCCGTGGATTCCGACCCCCCAGGTCTGCTGCGGGGCCCGTGCACGTGCATTTCCAGCAGGCTTCCAGCTTGTGTGGCTGCAGCCGGCCCACCGAGTTGCTCTCGTGTATAAAGCGGTGTCTTCTGGTGTATGGTAATACTTTTGGATACTCACCGAACTGCTGTTGGTAATAAACGAAGGCAAGTAAGTTATAAACCTCATGTCAGGGTCTCAGACCTTACTGGTCGTTACGTGGCATTTACGGTGGGAGAGATCGTATTAATTTACAGCTTAGTTAACCTAAAAATTGAGGCTAAACTTTCAGGTCCCCTTTGCACTAGTTTTCCTGCTTCCCTGTGAATAGGCGGGGGGGGGGGGTCAAGGTAGAGTTTTTTCTCAATCATTTCTAACCCCCACATCCATGAGTACTGTTTTGCCATCACCACTGGGGTCCTTGGATCTGTCTGCAATGCTTTCTTGGATGTCACACTAAGCAGAAGGCGGAAAGTCAAGACCTGCCCTCCCTGAGGATCCGGGCCTCCTTGCTTAACTGTGTGCAAAAATCCTCTAGTTAAGGCTTATTTATGCAGGTGTGGACCACGCCCGTTCCCTTAGCAGCAGCTGTGCGCTCCAGAGAATGAAAAACAGTAGTTTGTAAGTGAATTATGAAATATGATGTGGATTGGGAGTGGAATCCAATGGTCTGCAAAAGCAGAATGCGGATTACTTGTTTGTCCACAGTAGGTTTCTGTTCTGGGCACGTTGCCTTCCTAGTACAAAATGTGCTACCGGCGATTTACCCTCCCCTAAGCCAGCAAACCCGTGATCCACAAGCACCGTATTTCAAAAGTTCTTCTTAAGTGTGTTCTCTCCTGGGGGGGAGGTAGGCTGCGCCCACTGAAGAGTGAGGTTTTCCAAGACCCCGAGGATATGAACACCGTGGGCACTTCCCCACTCTGCTTGCAGATTCCTTTATGTTTGCAGGCAGAAAGTCCCATGGAACTGAACATAATTATTTTTTATTTTGTCTTCATCACACAAGGGTTTCTTTCTGTATGGCTTTCAGTCTGATGGGGCAGAATGGATCTTTTCCCATCCCTTGAGTTTTATGGGCCCAAATGACAAAATAACCCTTTATAAAACTGTGATTTTGTTTTTTGAGGCAAACTTTGCGACTCCTCCATTTGGCACAGGCTGACTGTGGAAATGCAAAGTGAAAATTCAGCCCTGCGTGTTTTGGACTAGCTTGGGATGTTATAATGTCCTTGGAGACTGAGCAGCCAGTGCAGAACCCTCTCTCCAGGGAAGACACAGATTCCCTTCGAAGAAAGAGGGGAAGGAAGGTTGCATCTTAGCTCTTTTGAGAGTTTAGGATTATCCCTACCAAAAAAAGTAATCTCCCTAGCAACAAGAGATAAGAGAAAATGCTCATAATTTCCTCCCACCTACTCATTTGAAAAAAAAAAATGCCAGGAAGCAGATGGTTTGGATAATGCAGGTATTCCAGAGTCTAATTTACTCAGTGTCTATAGAAGGAGCGTAAATATTGAAGTGTTTGTGCTCTGCAGTTTGCAAAGCTGCAGCTTGACAACTCTCTCAAAGATGAGAGTTTTCCAAAGATCCAGCCTCTCTATCAATAATCCAAACAGGACGTTGGCAAAGAGAATGCATCGGAAGACCAATTAAATCCCTTGGCATGTGCAAAGGGGATGGATAGGCAGGGCAAAAAATCCAGCATGGTTGGCGACACAGGATAAAAGAAAGGCTGTCCGAAGGAGAGGTAGAAGGAAACAAAGATCCAGTGTTCAGAATTGCAAACCACGGGGTATTGACAAGAAATCTTTACAAAATCCGGTGGTTTTTACGTAGCCATTCAATTTTCCTTTGGACGGTCCACTCTGCTTTCAAATGATGCTGCTCATCAAGGCTCCGTCTACATACTTCACCAGCTTTGGGCTTTTCTTGCCAAACGCAGCTACATTAATGGCAGAGATGCGTTTCTTGGCTTTACCACTGAGGCTCCCTGTCCTGTGTATGTCGAGGTGCAGGAGAAAGCAGGAGCGCTTCGGGTCTCAGGTGCGAGAGGGTTAATAGAGGAGAATTTCCATAGAGAGAAATGGAAAAGCTCTTTGTTCTTGCGTTGTAAATTATTAAAAATGAATTCTGGCTTGTGTTTGTGCCGAATGAAAAGTTCGGTTTCTTTAATATTTATTCGGTGCCTATAACCTAGATTTACATTGTATGCAGACAAAAATGTGATAAATGGATAAAGTATTTAAAAAAGTTTTGTAAATGTTTTTTCTTTATTTTTTTGAGAGACACAGAGAGACAGTGCGAGCAGAGGAGGGTCAGAGAGAGAGGAGATACAGATCTGAAGCAGGCTCCAGGCTCTGAGCTGTCAGCACAGAGCCTGAAGCAGGGCTTGAACCCATGAACTGTGAGATCATGACCTGAGTTGAAGCTGGATGCTTAACCGACTGAGCCACCCAGGCGCCCCTAACACATTTTAAATTAAGCAGAAAAGAGAGTCAAGTTTGGAAACTTTAACATGAAATTCAGAAACATTTATCTTTGTCTTTATATGTCTCTGTCTCTATCATCTTTATTTGTCTATATCGATCTCCACCTGGATCGTATATATCTCTTTCTAAGATACACAGATTTATTTTCCCTTTATGTGCATTAAAGGCAATATTCTTAAAGCCGTTCTTTAGTTTATTCCAGGTAAACTACACAGGAAGATAACAGTTAATCCTGTGTCGATAATGAGATAGGTTAGATAGTTTGGAAGCAGACTGGCTCTGTTTCAGCTTTTGTTGCCCCCAATACAGTGTTTTTTGTTTGTTGGTTTGTTTTTGGCCGAAGTTCCTGTTGTTTGGTGCATACAAGGAGGCTTCGGCCGCGATTTGCTGTATCCGGAGGATTTCCAGATAATTGTCAAGTGTGACTGATAAACAAAATTTAATTTCCTCTCTGTAAAAAATAGTTGAATGTAATGCGAGAGTTGGGTCAAAAATGTGTCAGTTTTCTGTTTGTTGAGGACTGCGGAGTTGATCCTGCTTTGCCCCTGCGCTGCCGTGTGGCTCTGGTCAGTCTTGCTGGTTTATGAGGCCGGATGGTTGAGTGGTGGGGAGCAGGGAAACCTAATCCTCCGGACGGCGAGCTTTCCTATCCACGTTCAGGAAGCCTTTTGGGAAGCCTCCAACTTCTTTTATTTTCTTTTATTATTTTATTTTATTTATTTTATTGTTTAGGGATCAACTTGTATTATTTCATGGGTGAACTGAGACTTGGCACTGAAGATAAACTAATTTACTGCCACTCTTAGCGGCCCTTATAGTTGGTTGAGGGCCCCGGGGTTGCCCCGAAATCTCGTTAAATTGATACCTAATGAATGGTTGCTTTTTTGGCTGTGAACAAATTAATGCATCAACAATGTGATTTATATTTGCAACTTGGATTTTGGGACACTCATATACTAGGCCTGATGTTAGATAGATGTGCGGGCCGGCGTGTAAATGTGAGGCTGTTTTGTGTGCCTCCCTGGGCTGGTGGTGTTCCAGGGTAACAGTGTAAGTGCAAAATGCTTGCGGGACAAGGATTCAGATGTTCAGGCTAAAGACGTGCATTTATGCGGGGCCTCTGAAAATCATTTTCCAAAATACACGTTTTGTTTCCTTTCAGAAATATGTGCCTTACTTGAATATTATGAATGTCTTCCAGCAGTGACATACTTTTGAGACCGGGTGATCAGAAAATTCGCCTGAAAGATGCTTGAGCCCATGTCATTCCATGGAGCCCAGTAATAATTAGAGGAGTTTGGGCTAGTGTTATTTGAACGAGTCTTCCAGAGATTATCAGGAGGGGATCAAGGTTGTGATGAGTGGCATGAATTGGTTCTCTCTCTTTCACTTTTGCTTTATGACGTCTGATGTTAAAATACATGGCAAATAGTGATGTACAGTCCTGTCAATATTTAGGGTTAGGTATCTTCATTAAAAATATTTTTAATGTTTTATTTATTTTTGATACAGAAAGAGACAGAGCATGAGATGGGGAGGGGCAAAGAGACAAGGAGACACAGAATCAGAAGCGGGCTGCAGGCTCTGAGCTATCAGCACAGAGCCCAACATGGGGCTCGAACCCACAAATGTGAGATCTCCAGCGCTGTCCCTGACGATGCCGCATGCTGGTCCCGCGTCCTCCCTCTTAGCCCAGAATGCGTACCTCAGGATGCGGGGCTCTGACTACACTGGACAGCCTTGCCCGTGACTCCGCGGCCCCTGACCCTGGCTTCTGGACACAGGACGTCCGTGTCCTTCCCCATCTGCCTTTACTCCGCATCCTCAGGTATCCTGCCGGATTCCGACCTCTGTGGGATTGCTCCTTTCCTTGGATCATTTGGGCCATTAGTGTGATTATTATTTTTTCTTTTTAACTAAACTTTTCACTGTAAAATGAGACATACATACAGAAAACCACACGGAAAGTGCCCAGAAGATTGTGTGGCAAACGCCCTTACAAATATGACACACGTCATAGAACATCCGTGGGCACTAGTAGCCCCGTTATGTGCCTTCCCGCTCACGTCCGTCTGCTCCCCACCCCCACGGATGGACGCAGGTGCTGATGTTTAGAGTCACGACTGTCTCCAATTTCTGGATAGTTCTGTCCCCCCAGATACACATCCTTAGACGTGACGGTTCTTGTCTACTTCTATGATGTGATGTCTTTTACGTTGCTTTTAATCGACAGTTTTCTCCACTACTCCTTTTTGCCACTTTGTTCCCTACACTCTATCTGCCAGGGAACCTGGGTTGTAGGACCTGCTGGGTTTCCCCGAGTCTGGGTGTGGCCGAGAGCTTCACATGGTGAAGATTAGTATTTTCCTCCGTCGTCTCTGTTTCCTGCAGCTGGACACAGAGACCAGTCAGACCCACATTCAGTCTCTTTGGCAACATTATATGTGCAGTTGGGTTCTGTTCTCAGGAGCCACAGTGACATCTGACGTGTGTGTGTGTGTGTGTGTGTGTGTGTGTGTGTGTGAGAGAGAGAGAGAGAGAGAGAGAGAGAGAGAGAGATGGAATCAGCTGTTAACATGCCAAGTCCGTTAATTCACTGGAGACTGCAGATTCGTGATATTCTGATCCTATCATTTTGTTTTCATTTATTGCCCATGGTAACATCACAAAGAGGTCCTTGTTTTCATCTATCCTCTGGTTGTGCAGCAGGATAGCTCTTAGAGGAAGGGCAGGATAAATGCTTGATTCTTCAGCTTTATCAGATTTCAAGGTCATGGATTGTTTTCTTAAAATCATCAGAAAGTGATCAGTTAATTTTTAAAAACTCAACTCTGAACTCCTGGTTTTAAACAAGTCGATTTCCATCCTTTGTCATTTTCATCCTTGCTGTGGTTCATGTGGTCTCATTTATGGCCGGCGAGAGCCTCTTCCTGTTGACTCGTGCCTCATCTCGACCTCCCTCACTGTCATTGATGGCTTTCTCGATATTGGCTGTGACGTAAGATCTGTAAAGTACTCTTGTTAAGTTTGCTTTCTCCCTTTTAATTCTCACTGGGTTTTTGTGGACAAGAAATTCTGGACTGAGGGGCGCCTGGTGGCTCAGTTGGTTAAGCGTCTGACTTCGGCTCGGGTCATGATCTCATGGTTTGTGGGTGTGAGCCCCGAGTTGGGCTCTATGCTGACAGCTCAGAGCCTGGAGCCTGCTTCTGGTTCTGTGTTTCCCTTTCTCTCTGCCCCTGCCCCACTCACTCTCTGCCTCTTTCTCTCAAAAAAAAAACAAAAAACAAAAAACACACACATTAAAAAAAAAAGAAAGAAATTCTGTACTGAATGTTTACCAGCAGCTTTCTGTTGTTAGGTTTGGTGCTCTTCCTCGAATATCTTATTTCTATTATTCTAGTTTTATTGGAATAGAGCCTTGCTGTCAAAGTCTCATTTTATTTCCATTATATATCCCTTTTTATTTTTTTTTCCTGTAAACCTATAGGATTCTTTTCTTTTTCTTCAAAATACAGCAATTTTATAGGATAGTATCTTCAGCTGGTTGTTCAGAGTCAGTATTTTCAGGGATATTACTTGCTGTTTCAATAAGTCATTTCAAATCTTTACTGTGAAAAATTTTCCACAGATTGTGATGTTAGTATTTGTTGCCTTGTTTTGTTTTTCTTCTTCAGGGATTTTTATGGTCAACATTGTTGGATCTTCTTTGCTATTTAAATACTTGTCGCATCCAGTCAAATCCTTTCTTCTCTTCAAATTTTTGAGTTTGAATATTTCCTTTTTATCTTTTATTTCTTATGTTATTATTTATTTGTTTATTCTCTTGTGTTTTTTCCAGCTTTTTCTTTATTTCTGAAAATTTTTTCTTATTGGTAGTTGTCTTGAGTTCTGTCATCGGCTTTCTGAGAGGCTTGTTTCTGATGTATGTTGTACTTTCATGTTCCGTGCCATTTTTACTAGTGTGTTCTTGCTCTTTGGAAGAGAGCAAATTATAGTTTTCAAGTGTTTATAAGAACATATTTTCTGTCATGCTTTGCTTGTCTGTGGCAATGTTATTCTCCATATTCTCCTTTCTTAGAATAAATTTAAATCAAATTTACTTCTGATCCTGTTTTATTATCCATGTTCACCAGAAATTCGTTTCCCTCAACTTTTAGAAGTAGCTGTATTCAGAATAGCTTTGTGATGTCATACACCTCCCTGTCCTGTTGTTTTTATGTCAGTTAAAGAACATTACGAGTTTGCCGGCCTCCCTTCTCTGTCTCTCTTATCCCTGTCCTGCTGAATTTGGATTCCGGACCGCGTGCGGGGCCCTGGCCTGAAGGGGGGGAACGCTGGTGGGTCAGCCTCAGGCGTGTGTGTGGGCCCTGCTGCCCCGGCCCCTTCACACCTGCTTGGAGATCTTGCACTCATTTGGCACCCAGTCGAACAAAACTCCTCTCGATCCCAGCTGCTGTTCTCAAGCTGGCCCCCCATGCTTGCTGGAGAAATCTCCTGGCTCTTTCGGGGTTCTCCACCTTCTGGGCCTGCCAGAATCCGTGATGATTTCCTCGGCTTCCTCCCACAGAGACCCCGGTTCTCTAGCCTCGTCGTTTGTGGCCCACGGGTAGGTGGTGTCCCTGGAGTTTGCAGTGAACACGGTGTGTGCACTTGTGGCCTTGCTCTCTGGTTGTTGTGTCCATTTTTATGTGCAGATTTGGGGATCGTTAGTAATTAGGCTGCTGCTGCTTCTTCCCCAGATATGATTGGGACAGTATTAAGCAGGTGACCATGCACGGATTTGATGAACAAGGTCAGTCACAGAGCCTTAAAGAAATGCATTCGAACCTTACCCCGAGGCAGGCATTGCGATCCATTGCTATAATCTAGTGAAATCAAGCGCTGAACACAGGCAAGGTGAGAATATCTAGCAGGCAGTGACCTCAGTGTTGGTGTAGATGAGTGTGGAAGAGGGGCAGAGGTGAGGCATGTGGGGGCCTTCAAGTGATTAGCACACACAACACTTACAGAAAGACACACTCACGGAGCACAAGCTCTGGGCTCAGCACGGTCCAGGAAGCCAGAGCTGAATGGATGAAAAGTCAAGGGCTATGCCTGCCACGTGCCGACGGTCTGAAGAGAGAAGAGAATCTGGAGTCAGAAGGATTCGTCCGTGTTAAGCAGGAGGAGAAACTATTCCTTTTCTCCAGATTAAAATGGGGAAAAACAATAGAAAAACAACAACAAAACAGAACCCTGTGCTGGGAATTTAATTAAATCCTTACTGAGGCTGTATTTTTCAGTGTTTCTCTTTGTGTGACGAAAGGTAGAGGGTGTAAGGGACTTGTGGCTCAGAAGTTGACCCCCTTTTTATTTCTAGCTAGCCCAGACAGGCGGGACAGGAAGAAGCTAAGCACGGTGGTCTACCAAACTGCTACTGGAAATGATTCTTCCTCTCATTGTTGGCTCACACCCTGTTTCAGAAAATGAAATGTGCTTGTGTGCACGTGTGGGGGTGTGTTTTTGGAGGTGGTATTTGGTGTGATCGTCCATAGGAAAATCTCGGGAAATAAGCTACCCTAGCCACACCCTACGTCGATGGGGAGATTGGGGACCTTAGGCAGCCCCTGTGGGGTGATTCCCATGCAGAGGTGAAATGAACTACAGAGTTGGTCTCTGGGACCCGCCTCTGTTATGTCAGAGGAGATGTGGTGAGGGGCCCGGCTGGCACTGCTTCTGCAGGTGTGCTTTGGGAATGATTGGGATTCAGGGGAGCACGGATCAAAGTGTAGGAGGAGTCTCTACTTTGATACCTCGGCATGGTCATTCAGAGTCCGTTCTCTCAGCTGTGCAAGACTACAACATTTAACACAAAGACATCCCACGGATGTGCTTGGCAGTGAAAAAGACTCATTTGGGAAAGTTTTCAGTGTTCGGAGTTCCTAGCTTAGGTCAGAGTAATTGCCCATCTTCTGTTAGTCTTCTGTTGTAGCTCATCTTTCTCAAGGTAGACAAACATGGGAAGATGACATGAGGGCAGAGGGGGGATGAGAGAAAGAAGGGAATGACATGATTGATGACATTGGTGGGGAAAACCCTTCCCCGAAGACTCATTTTTATGGCTGGTTGCAGTGATATGTGGAAGGTTTCCTCCAAAGACAGTTTTATTTAGGGAATGAGATTCCCCCTCTGTTATCTAATTAGCCAGGTCATACACCATCTGCTTTTTGTGAAGCTGGCTGCATTAAAATCAGCCAGTTGTTGTTGTTTTTTTTAACTCTTTAACCTGTTTCAGAGGAACAAACATAAGAATGAAACATTTATGGAATACGTAGCTGAAAAGTTACTGCTTGAGATTAGGCAAACTTGGACGCACTTTACAGAAATAGCCCGAGTGCGTGAACACAAAATAAATAAATGCTCAGTGAAGTATATGCACCCTCGTTTGCTCATTTACAGATTTGCAAATTGTCCTTATAACTTTTTTGAATAAGGCAAAAGACACATGTAGGTGGTGTTCAGGCAGGGGTAAAGTCGGAGCCTTGGTATGATCCGGCAGCACTCAGTGTATTCCAAGTGCGAACACTTCATAGGGTTGCTTTGGATTTATGTATTTGTTGCCTTGAGTTTATGAGTGTGTGTGTGTATTGTTCTGGGCGAGCACACTCTGGGCCTGCATTTTAATAATGCAGCTTTCTGTTTAGGTGGAGACTGCCATTCGAGCAGCTAGAGCTATTTTCAGGAACACGCGGTTGTCCCGGGAGGCAGTGGGAAACCTCTGTTTTCCATACAGGAAAGATGGAGGCGAGGAGACAGGGAGGTTAGAAGTGTGCATGGCTTGCGTTTTCTCCCCGAAAGAACACTGTCAGTGAGTTTTCCAAAAATCATTTTCAAACAGCTTTTTACTGGACACCTACGACGTGCCAGGGACTACGCAGGGCTCTCGACTGCTGTCGCCCTGCGCTCTCATGACCCCTCGGAAACGAGGAACCTGGAACATACTCTGGGAAGGAGACCGCCCTGGAGGGAACGTCCCCTCAAACAGTGCTCCGTCATCATTTGCAAAGGGTATTCCCAAAGCAAAGGAAGAGATGCTCCCAGGAATGCTTTGTGCCTTCGGTGGGAACAGTACATCATTGTTCCTGAGATGCTCCTGTGCGGGAGGCCCGATGACGTTTACCCGTAATGAGGCCTTATTGCTCGGTTACGTCCGGCTAGTTCCGCGGACCGCTCCGCACTGGCACACTCCAGCGTTACACGGCACAGCGTTCGGGGCGGCGGGGGCGAAACTAGAAGGATTGTCCACTGGCAGCAGAGTGACGGAGAGGCGCTTTCTGACCGGTAATTCAGAGATCAGTCCTCAAAGTAGAAGGACTTAACAAACATATCGCTAGCGTTCACGCTTCCTTCCAGCATTTGGGGAAGGTTGTAGGAAGGTCACATTTTAAAACGCTACAAGGGTAAATATACTGAGTTTAAAACCATTCCTGTGTGATCTAACCGTAACTGTTACTGGACTCTGGTGGGGCACTTTACTAAAATATGTGGGGTCCATGGGGTGCGTGGGTGGTTGAGTTGGTTATGCACGCAATTCTTGGTTTAGGTTTAGGTCATGATCTCGTGGTTCGTGCGTTTGGGCTCCGTGTTGGGCTCTGCGCTGACAGTGTGCAGCCTGCTTGGGATTCTTTCTCCCTCTCTTTCTGCACCCCCTCCCTAAATAAATAAATAAACATTAGAAAAATAAAATATGTGAGGTCCACCAAGACAGTCTTTTTAGGGGAGAGGGGGCAAGGTGGTGTCCCGGGAGACTTCTGTCAGTAGAATTTGATTTCAGAGTCTCTGCTGAAATGCCTCATTGTTGTTTCTGTTACGGAGCTTTCCGCAAGGCTCCCTGGGAGAGCTCTGCTGCTGATTGTCAAGGGTGAAGTTAGCTTCCTGGAGAGAACGATTATTACGGCCTCACACTGGCTACAAGGACTGTTCTCCCACTGTCTCCGGCTCTGTCTTCTTCCCCTTCCTCTGCCTTTGATCTTCTGCACAAGCTTTGAAGCTGCCGTCACCTTTGATTTTGACGCGCTGTTCTTGAGTCACTTTTTGATTCCTTGGAAAAGGCAAAAAGGCTTATGTTCCTTTGTGCCTGTTTTTCTTTTCTTCTGGAAAGTTTACATGCAGTTGTCTTAATGCTGATCTCTTCCACCCAGCGTGGGTGCAGCTCACTTTGAAGGTGTGTGAGCCCATGTACGAGGGGATTCATGGATGTGCGAAAGAAATTGGGGCCCATGGGAGTTCTTCCTCCGTAGGTTTGCGCTCTCGGTCTCTCCCTGTCTCCCTGTCTTTCATATCTCTTTGTTTTTCTCTGCCTCTGTGTGTCTCTCTCCCTTCCTACCGCCCTCCCTTGCCCCCAACACTGTGAGGGTTTTTTTTTTTTTTTGGTATTAATAAATCCCAGCCCACTTTAAAAATGCAAGCCTCAATTACCATGTTATCTTAGGAGATTGAAGATTGTTCTACTGTGGTAGCAGATATGGCAGAGATTAAAACCAGTTTGGAAAGAGGTGCTAACATGAGGCATCTAAGTGATCAGGTAGGTTGGCATTTGGGTGTGGGCAGCTCTGTGGTACACTGATTTCATTCTTGGAGGAGTAGAATTTATAATGTGGGTTATCATCAAAGAGCCACAAATAGTATTCGGAGGCAAAACCTATTCTCTAAACAACATAGTTTTTCTTGAAATCTAACTGTGTACATGAGCCAGGAGAATAAATCCTGCTAACTCTTGTTCATATTTGGACCGTGGACCCCACTCTGCTGATCCACAGTAAGGGAAACCATACTTGGAGGCCAGGGATTATTATTCATAGTAGTAAATATAATAATAATTATTATAAGAGTAATAATGATTGGAACAATATTACATTGTGATGGTATTATTTTAATAACCTTTATAGTGCTAATCACATGCCATGTATTATTGTAAGCATTGGACATTCATTATTTAGAGAGCAATGCAACCATCACTATAATCTACTTTTATTTTTTAAAATTTATTTTTGAGAGAGAGAGAGAGAGAGACAGTGTGAGCAGGGGAGGGTCAGAGAGATAGGGAGGCACAGAATCCAAAGCAGGCTCCAGGCTTTGAGCCGTCAGCACAGAACCCGATGTGGGGCTCGAACCCACGAACCGGGAGATCATGACTTGAGCTGAAGCCGGACGCTCAACTGACTGAGCCACCCAGGCGCCCCTATAATCTACTTTTAGAACAATTGTATCATCCCTAAGGTAGAAACTGCACACTCATTAGCCATCGCCCCCCATCTCCCATTCTTCTAGGCCCCTGGCAACCACTAATCTACGTTCTTTGTCTCTGGATTTGACTGTTGTGGACATTTCGTGTAAACAGAACCATATAACCTGTGCTCCTTTGTGTCTGGCTTCTTCCCTGAGCGCCATGTTTCCAAGGTTCATCCATGTTGTCGCTCGTCGGCACTTGACTCCTGTTCTTTAATGAAGAACGTTCCGCTGTGTGGACAGACCACATTTCATTGATCCATTCAGTAGTTGATGGCTGTTTGGCTGTTAGAAAACCGCAGCCGTGAGCATTTGTGCTCACGCTCTTGCGTGGACATGTTTCCACTGCTGGTGGGTGTGTGCCCAGGAGTGGGGTTGTTGGGTCACATGGTGCGTCCGCGTCTGACTTTTCGAGGAGTTGCCGGACTGGTTTGGGCAGTAGCCGCGCCGTGTTGCACCTGCCCCGGCAGCCGGGCAGGAGGGCTCCGGTGTCTCCGTGTCCTCCCCGGCACGTAGCCTCATGAGGTGCTTGTTGGCTTGGGGATACGTGACAGGCGACTGAGGTGCAGGGGGAATTCGGTCAAGTGTTTGTTTCACTGTCCCTCAGGGAAGGAGCAGGTGGCTTTGGCAGATAAAAGGACAGTGTGGCTGGGGCCTGAGTCACATGTGCTCTTAGGGTGACCCCTAACCTCTTATCCTCTGTAGCTGTTTCATAAAGGATTACGTGTGAACAGACGCTCTGCCTAAAAGGATTAAAGTTACGTTCCCTAAAAGCTCTTAGGTACAGATTTGGGGGTTGTAAGCCTTCTCTTCACTTGTATCATTTTATGTAATTACAAGTAAAATAAAATAAAATGCAGTGGCCCACATTATTAAAATTTAAGGGTGAATTTAATAAAGCAGACCAGTAATGGGCACTTTTTAGGAGACGCTGGATTTAACCTGGTGACCATGAAAAAATCAGTTGTCGGATAGCAGAGTTCTGCCTGCAGCTTTGCCTCTATTTATAATTCTGGGTCGGTCGGTGGTTTTACTGCCTCTGCTTTCCTGTCTGTAAATGGGGTACCAGCTTCTTCCCTTTCCTGTTTCCCAGAGCTGTGGGTTGGAACGTGAGACAGCGCACCTGGATGGGCAGAGGTGTGGAAGTGCCCTGCGAAATCCGATAGATGCTGATGGTCGTGTAACCAGCCGCTGTTTCCTATTCCGCGCTGACCCTTCTTTTGTATGACTCTTGTTCTTTTGACTTAGCCGCGTGTGACTGTAAGAGAGCCTGGGCAGTGCGGTCTCCCTGGATGTGCAGAGAGAAGAGTGAGTAGCTTTAGGGACCAGGCAGCCACGGAGATGGCCAGGACACACGTGGATGGAACAGTGGAAGCGTGTGGCTGGGAACTCTCCCGCACCACCAAGTCTGAGAGCTGCTCATCGGTGACAGTTTGAGTTCAGGCAGGAAATGTGGATGGGTTGGCCAGAGGCAGAGGGAAGTCGAGTGAAAGCTTTCCTCCTGGCGTCCAGGAAGTGTTGGGCTGTTTTGCCTGGGCCACACCTCCTCCCTCCATCACCTCTCCACACATGCGCATTTATGAGATGGGAGGGCCGGGGCAAGGCCGTGTGGGAGGCTCACGGCTGGGCTGAGGACTTCCAGACTCAGACTGAGACAGAGACAGTCGCCCCAGTGGGCATGGTGCCGGCACCAGGGAAGGTTTTCTCCACAGGTGGAGGACGTAAGCCGCTCCCAGTCTTGTTCTGCGATCTGGGAGATTTCTTTCCCCTTAGTTGAGCTCAGGGGTGGGACTCACGCTGAGACTTAATTACCCTTTACCTTTCAAATTCCTTAAAATAGTAACTGTTTGCAGAGTGCGCTCACCTTCTGTGAAACGCACTGATCAGTTTCTCCAGCAAGCCTAGTACCCAGCATGCTCTGTTTCTTGGTAGCTCTCACATGGCCCACGTGGTTCCTCACTGTCTCTGGGCCTGTTGTGGTGCTCAGGACGGAACTGGGTCTGGAGCAGGACCCAGAGTGTGAAGGATTTGGTTTCACGTACTGTGGACTCTGACTCATGGCGTCACACTGGAATTGACCTTTTCTTAAACTGAACTTCCTTACTGTAACAGTAATAGTGTGGTAGGTGCGCCTTGATTTTCCCACTGCTTTCTGTGTCCTCTTGGATTACCTGACACTAGTCACTTGATCTTTAGGGTCTTAGCAAGGAAGACTTTCCCTTTCCTGTTACGTTAGTTTCTCCTTTGGGACTAACACAGCAAGAATGTCTGCATAAGTCAACAGGATAAAATAATTGGGCTCTTTGTCAAGGTCCCCCCCCGCCCCCCCGCAACAGCTGTTCTGCAACAGGTTATGTGGTCAAGTGGCATGAGCTCCTGCCAGGGCCCAGGGCAGCTGCGAGGGACGAATTCGTGGGTTATGTTCCACGCTCTATTCTGAGAATGGATTTCGTGTTGTATTTGATGGTGGAAACAGCCTTTTGGACTGGAGCCAACCTAGATGTGATGGGAAAGGACTGAGCTCTGTGCCCGGAGTAATGGTAGGTTCTCTTGTGGCCTCGTCCTCATGCCTTTCAAATATTTAATGCTGTTTTTCATTCCGAGACTGCTCTTACTCTCCCAGTAGAGTGGCTGTGTCCTAAATGTCCAGAGGACCGTGACTCCTCTCGTACCTTACTGGGGGGCCACCACCTTGCTGGTTGACCTGACCCCCTTAATCGTTAGAAGCCAGGACCCACACATTTTGACCATCAGGAAAACAAGCCAGCCCCTCATGGCATTGCGGTAAGGGAGAGGGGACATGCTCTCACTCTGAATGTGCCGTCATCATAAAGCCCAGGGTATGTAAGGAGGGACCTGCAGCAGGAGAAGTCCCTGGCAAAGAGCCAGGTGACCTTGTCAGCCTTTCCTGTAGCACTCGAGGGCCCTGGGGAGTATTCTTGAAGTGTCTCCAGTCTCGTCGCATTCCAGAGAGGGCTGCTGGGAGGGCGCCTCTAAGTCACTGCCAGACGCTTGGAAGCAGTTCAGGTGTGTTCCGGGGCCAAGCGCAGCGCCTCAGCTCGCGGTGTTCCTGCTCCTCTCACACATTCGTTCGTTCCACATCTCACTCGAGGGACGCCATAATTATAATACGATCGTTTTATTCTTTAGAAACATAAGGGTGATCTAAAATATTTATGATGTTATTGGAATTGATGCCTCTTAATAAACATGACAGTGGTTTTGACTGAAAGCTTTACGTCAGTGAGTATTTAATAATTTCAAGGTGTGATTCAAGAAGGGTCATTCGCTGATGCCCTTTGGTTTCTGTTCCTTTGGAAAAGGACCCTGAGATGAAGATTTAGTGCAAGTAGATCATTGGGGGGCTGGTACTCTCAGAGAACACTGGAAGGGCATGAAGAAGCATGACGGAGAGTGGAGGGCACCCACAAAATGGTGTCATGAAGCCAGGTGGGACTGAGGGTAGCTGGAGCGTCATGCCCCCCTGGAATTCCAGGAGGCAGTGTAGGGCGTGCACTGGGCAGAGGAGCAAGGGAGCTGGACCTCGCACCCCTCATTGGGGAGGCACTTCTCTAGCGCTTCCGGCCTCAGGTGCATACTCCAGCCACTAGGAGGAGCCCTCAGGAAGTGAGCGGTAGGGCTGATAGGTACCCAGGGGGCTCAGGGCCATAGGTGGGGCCCAGGAGCGTATACCGCAACCCCCTCCGGTACATTCCTGAATTTGGAGTTGACCAAAAATTGGGAGGAGTACTGAATTCTATTGAAGCAAGTAGAAAATTAAAGAATAGCTTGTTTTTATGACACAGACCACAAATGGAAGGAGGGATTCTGAGAAAGAATTTATAATGCTGGAGTGTTTGGAAAAAGCTCTTCAAGGAAGGGGTTATTTAACTTGTGCTTTGAATGAAGCGAGGGCTTTGGATCTCTGGAGGGAAGAAAAGGAAAATGTCAGGCAGGAGAAATAGCAAGAGAAAAAAAGGGAAGCAAGTGGAGATTTACCAAGGTATGTGTCAATGGAAGACAACTCTGAAGGGGTCACTTGTATTTCTCCATGTCCTGCGAGTGAGGCACAGGATGTCCTTTCATTCCAGACTATCTTTTCAAGGATGTTTGTGTAGAGAACACCTTGAAAGACAGAAATGACATCTCCCTCTGGGACATAAGACAAGTTCAGTTACCCTCCAGTGTTCCAAAGATAATGTCTCCCTCCGGGACACAGATCGGGCAGGATTCTGCCCATTATGAAAGGTCAGGCTCCCTAAGCTCTCGTTTCCCCTCCTGTAGGGGAGCCCGCTGCATTCTGTGTCCTCAGGCCTTTGCGTCACCTGGTAGAAGTTGGGGCCTGGGGAATGGGCTCAGTCAGTGACACTCCGGGTGCTACTATTGCTGTGAGTCAGAGTCCTTTGTCTCTGACCCAGGAGTTTTGTATCTTATGTCAGCATCCTTGATCCGGTGGCGGGGGTGTGTGTTTTCTTGCAAGTAGGTAAAATTTCAGACCCTTCCTGGTTTGGGGTACTTCTAAGCACTGTGTTCAAATAAATGACGTGATTCAAGACTCAAATCATCCTCACAAAGTAGGGATTATTAGTTTTATCCACATTTTACATGTAAGGAATCTGAGACTCAGAAAGATTAAATAATGTGTCCCAGGTCACTCAGCTTGTAAACGAAGAAGCCAGTGTCCAAACTTAGGGTGCCATGACTTCAGAACTGTGTTCTTTTCAGTCCTCTAGCAGCTACCTGGTGATACGTTTGTGGGCTCCAGCACGTGCTGGTGAGGGTAGGAGACGTGATCGCTGCCCCCGGTGGGAGGTCTGGAGGAGGCAGTGGCCTGGAAAGGAGGCAGTTGGTGCAGTGGCCAGATCATGCAGAGCTTGCAGTGCTGACATCTTATTTAACATTGAGCACAGAGAGGCAGGAAGCTAATTAGTGAAATTATGTAATTTAAAAGAAGTGCTATAACTTAATCTTATTTCCAAGTTGGCACAGTATTCATCTCCTGACTTCTCACTCCGGGGTTTGAACTAGGCTCTGAGCATAATGGGAGTGAAGAGGGAGGGCATTTCAGGTAAGGTAAACAACATCAGGAAGAACAAAGTGGTTTGGATCTTTCAGTCTGCAAATCTCTCTTTCTGTCTCTGTTTCTCTCTCTGTCTCTGTCTATCTCTCTGTTACCGTCTTTATGTATATCCCCTGTCTGTCTGTCATCTGTCCAGTCATCTATCTATCCATATTATGTGAAATCTTTAAAGGAGCTCTAGCCTTCTCTTTCGAATTAAAATCAACTTGATGGGCACCTGGGTGGCTCAGGCAGCTGGGCGTCGGATTCTTGATTTCGGCTCAGGTCATGATCTCATAGTTTGTGGAATCGAGTCCATTGGGCTCTGTGCTGACAGCATGGAGCCTGCTTGGGATTCTCTCTCTCTTCCCCTCTCTCTCTGTCTCTGCCCCTCTCCTGTTTACACACACTCTCTGAAAATAAATAAACTTTAAAAAAGTCAGCTTGAGTCAAACTGTGGGAAGGTCCACTTATGCTGTTTTCCCTCTCCCTGCCCCACAGGCTGACTTTGCTGCCTGTAAACAGACTAGAAACATTTATCAGCTGTTCATCCGTGGGTTCTTTCCTTTATACAGTTGAGCGGGCACTCGTGTTTGTGTGAACCACCTGCCATGTGAGTGTTTGCTTGTAAACTATAAAAAGTATTTGGTGAGTCAGAGGAGTATTAACTGGGTATTATGTTCTCCAACTTCAGGCGTGCTGAGAAGTGACACCCACCCGCCTTTCTGTTGACCCCCAGGCAAGGAACTGACCTTACTATTTGTTTTTTTTTCAATTTGTGTTGTTTTGTGTATTGAGCAGCTGCCCAAGAAAGCAGAAATTGAGAGCAGCTCTGTCAGAACCAAGGAAACCAAAACAATGTTTGGTCTTGGCGGGGGGTAGGTTTGTCCAGGCCCGAGCAGAATTACGTACCCGGAGCTTATGATGTAGGGGAAGTAGGAGATGAGGGAGGAGAACCTTTGGACTGAGCTGTCAGGGTGTCCCGTCCTTGCTTGCCTGGCGGTGTCTCCAGTGGTGGCTTTCTTTGGGCAAGCAAGTTTCTCTCTCACAGTGCTTATACCTCTGGGAGGTAAAAGAACGTGACTGATAACATGCTACACATCTGTTTCACCAGATTGCTTTTCTCCCTAATACCTCCTTCAGCTGCTGCATGGAAGGAAGGGAAATTTAATTTTGTTTGGGAAACATGGGACATTATGGTGGGAATGGTAGGCAGAGTTAGAGGTCCGGCCTCGGGGAATCAGGGGTGGAGTTAACAAGTACCTGGTACTTGCTTGGGCTCTTTGGAAGAGGTTAGTCACGCTGGACCTTCCCAGTAGCCGGTCTGGGGCCGGTTTTCTTCCTGCCAGTGTGCACATGGACAGATGAGCTCCGATAAGTAGGTCACTTCCTCAAGGCACTCTGTCCGTCCTTTTAATTGGAAAGATGTCTTTTCCTTAAGATCTCAGAGGACATAAAACTTCTAAGAGGTGGGAAATAAAAGCAGTGTATGGTATGGTTCTCACCCAGCGAAGAGGAAGGAGGAGAGAGCTTTCATTAAGCAGTTAGTATATTCCAAGCCCTCATGAGTACTTGGCGTCTCTATTTAATCCTTATGACAAGTCGATAATACAGTATTTCTATTTATATATGAGAACACACACTTTCTGGGAGGGTAAAGAATTTCTTCAAGGTCACGAAAATAAGAAGCACTGGAGCTGTGATGAGAAAAAGACCGTCTGGCTCTGGGCAGGATGATGTTGGCCGACGAGTGCCCAGAGCTGGCATCTGCGAGAGGGACAGCAGCGGGTAAAGAGTTCAAGAATGGGCTTAAATAGCCATTCAGACCCAGTGATAGAAAAAAGGTGGCTATAAATGGAACCATATAAGTAAAACAGATTGATTTTTGCCACAAAGAGCAGACACTATTTGTCCTGGAAGTTGTATAAAATATTGGAAACATATGCCTGAGCTGTTTTCTCTAAGTTGCACTCACGCAGGCACATGTGGTCACATCACCAAGGATTCAGTTGATGTGGCCCAAATATGCATGAGGCTCCTGGGCATGGAACCTGCTTTTATGAGGTCAGGGGGTCTGGAGGGACCAGGAGTCACTCGTAAGGCAGGGCCCTGGCTGGGGTAGCGCAAGCACTGGGACCCGGAGATGTGGGCAGTGCAGCAGGAAGTGGGAAATTCCAGCCAGTTCCAGATGCTCAGTGTGAAGAACAGAGCACATAGCACAGCAGAGGGGTGCATGGGGAGGATTTGAAGACGCTCGGAAGGCGTGGACGTATAAAGGCCGCTGCCAAGGTCTGTGATCATCACTGCCTCTTTAGGCCCTCTTATCCCTTGGTGAGCCGGAAATTGCCCCCTGTGACCTCCAGACCCACACAAAGGCCACACACATCCAAAGGCCCTAGGGATGGTGTTCCCAGTGCAGGTGCCTGGTTCCGTGTGGAATTACCAAGTGAAGCTTCTAACAGAAGCAGGAACCGCATTTTCACAAGCCCCCACCTCAGTTCTGTCACACATTACAGTTCAGGAGTATACGGTTGGTCTTTTAGAAAGTGCTCCGATTTTAAAGTAGGCTTGTCTACCCAGGAACATAAAAATACCATTGATTCAACTCCAGTTATGTTCTAGGCATTTCAACTATGTTGTTTTATATATGATTTTAGAAACAAAACCGTGTTGTTAGGATGGTTATTAATATTCCACATTAATGAGTCTGCATGCAAGAAGTTAGGTTGTAAGATTAACTAGCAAGGATATAAACCAGATCTCCTAGACCCGAGGAAAAGGAAAGGCTGGCAGGAAACACAGGTGGGGTGGGATGGGATTAGGGACAGATTTGTGGGGTCCTCAGTACTTGCCTGGGTCAAACTGGACAGCAGCCTCTGGAGAAAACTGGAAGGCAAATCTTAGAACTAGATAGAGTCTGGTATTTAAGATAATGTCTGAGACCAAAGGGCTGAGCTAGGGCATTGGGATTTATGATTTGGTTTAACCAATGAACACAGCGGAATCCAAGTTCTAGAAATGAGACAGTTTCTCAGGTAGAGAAGCAATACAATTGACTTGCTTTTTCTTGAACCACTAAGGTCGGATTTGTGACATCCCCCAAAAATGTGAGGGAGAAGAATGATAATGAACCCACATCAGGTCTGACTGAAACAGGCAGATGAGGCATAGGAAGTAGAAACGTGGAGGCAAAAATGCAGGCACTTCCAGCGAGTTACGGGCCTCCCGGGGTCCTTCCTTTCCTGCTGGTATTATACGTGCAACTAGACCACCATGGACGGGCTCACAGAACATTCACCTCAGTGTTGCTTCTCTTGCACTAGCTTGCCCCGGAGAGGGAGGTCCACGGGAATCAGGACGTGCACAGGTCTAGAGAGGCTCATGAGTCTCAACTTTGGGATGGGCAGCCTGGCCGGACCCAGTCACCCCTGGGCTATCTGATGGTATTCAAGAACTCGGCTCAAATACAGTCACAGAGAGCTAGAGGCTCTACCCTAGAGAGGCCACGACCTTGTGTAGACAATTTATCGGAGCGCGGTAATGGCCAGGAAAAGAGAGACCTGTCAACAAATTGGCCACAGGATGCAAATAAGGAAGTTCCAGCTTAAATTCTTGAGTTGGTGGTAGGATTGTGTGTGATTTTGGATGACTTTTGTCTTTTGGTACTTGTATAATTGTGACATATTTCAACAGAGACTATCCTTATTTTTCTTCCCTCTCTCATAATGCCATCCTTTTCCTTTGTTGTATGAGTATGATATGGAACATCATGTTGAAGAAAGGAAACAACCCAAACAGATTTGTTTTGTCTGTGGCACTAAAGGTAAGGATAGGTGGGACTGATCGTTAATAGGTTGGGCATTACGTGGATAAGGAGTTAAGCCATGACTGATGTGTCCTAAAGTGTAAGCTCCTCCAGCTCCAATGCCTCAAACACCTGCTAACATTTGAGAATTCAGTACTGAAGATGTAGCTTTCTGAAAAGATTAAAACTACTGGAAATGTGTGACTAACACAGATACTTCAAATCTAGTGTTAAGGAATCATTTTCTCTGTGAAAAAAAAAAAGTTAAAAGAGAAGTGTGACCAAATATATTCAATAATGCTTTGAGAAGTATGATTTAATTTAAAATTAAAAAAATTTAATGTATGTTTATTTTTGAGAGAGAGGGAGAGAGATGGCACAGAGCCTGATGTGGGGCTTGAACTCAAGAACTGTGAGATCATGCCTTGAGCCAAAGTTGGAGGGTTAACTGATTGAGCCACCCGGGTGTCCCATGTCTGACTTAATTTAAACTAAAACACATAAATAAGCATAATTCTCTATTTAAATATCAACATGAGTTTGTGAATTTTCCAAAGTCAGGCGTATATTGCCAGTATAAATATAGATACAGATGGGAAATGTATCTAAGTGTTGTTCGTAGAGTTTAGCTGAATGTCACTGACATTTTTAGGCCATTTATTCACATTTATGCTTACTGGTAATCATTATGTCTTAATCATGTCTTGTGTGATAAGCCATTTAATGACTTGTATTCAAATATCTCTTGATTAATTACTGCTGAGTGACCTAAAGCCACTGATTTTCATCAGCCAGTTTGTCTTCTTTGCAAGAAAAAATATTCCTAACCTTTTGAAGGCTATTTAAAATTTGATTCACGTTCAAAGCCAGCGAAATATCACATGAAGTTTTTCAAGTAGTTCAAATATACATTGTTAATTTGCACTTTTAGAATTACCAGTTAAATTATTAAAAATTGGGTGTTTAAAGCTGGCTCTATGATACAGATACTTAGCAGATTTAATCAAAGCAAAGAACTAATTTGACTTTTTTCATATTCCTACCCCGACTTGCTGAATCATCTTAGCCAACGGACACACAGTTTTGACCAAAAGTTTTAAAAGCATTGAATTGAAAATTTCCCTTTGGTTACATCAGAGAAATATTTTTGAGCTCCTCCCTGTGCCTAGTGCTGAACTAGGTGAGAAAACTCTAGGGGCACCTGTGTGGCTCAGTCAGTTGAGCCCCTGACTCTTGATATTGGCTCAAGTTGTGTTCTCGTGGCTGTGCGATACAGTCCCAAGTCAGGGTCTGTGCTGAGTATGGAGTCTGCTTGGGATTCTCTCTCCCACTCTCTCTCTGCCCCTCTCATGCACTCTCTCTCTTAAAAAAAATAAAAATTTTAAAAAATAAGTAAAATGATGCTGAGGTGGCTTTATTAATAGTGGAATTATAGGACAGTAATCTTTATTGTGGTGCTAATTAGTGCAATTTGACCTCTCAGATTAGAGTTACATAGTGACAGAGAAACATGTGTGGGTCAAGGTTATCAGGGAGCACTCAACAGAGTAGAAGCACTTGCAGGGGATTTTCAGAGTGTGTATATGTTTATCTAACACAGTAATTCTCAACCAGAAGCCATTTTACCTGTCAGTAGGTACTTGGCAATATCTGGAGGCAGCTTTGGTCTAAAGACACAACTGGACGGAGTACCACTCATAATGAGCTGCCATGAGTGAGACCCAGCACAAGTCACTAATGGGAGTCAGACCCAGAGAGCCTTTGGTATTGGAATAATTAAATTATAAGTGTAGTGAATTTAATAAATAGAAAAATGAATCAGTAAGGAGGGACAGATGAACATAATTGGCCTTGCAGATATAAAGATAATGAAATACATATTTTAGAAATGAAATAAAACAACTGAAATTGAAAACATCAAAAATGGAGTATGTAGATTAGATACAGCTGAAGAGAGAATGAATGAGCTGGAAGGCAGAGCTATAAAACATCACTCTGAGGGCAGCTCACAGTTCAGATATCTGGAAAATACATGGAAGGACAAGGAAGATAAATTAAAATGGCTATATCATAAGATGGAGAATGAGAAGGAAGGAGAACATGTCAAAAAAGGATTGATTAAGCATATAGTTGATTACATGGGAGCAAAGGACAGGGAAGAATAGAAATTCTGAGGCGGCAGCTTTGCTATTGCTAACAAACGGGGCTGTCAAGAAAGAAACGTTTCTATAGGACTGTGGACGGTTTGTCTTTGAAGTGTTGAGTTTGAGGTGATGAGACAGTTGGGACGTATGGGCATGAGCTTTAGGGATCATGAGAGTATTGAAGCAGAAATCTGGGAGATCAAAGGGGAGATTTGGTGGCATTGAGGAAGGTAAATTTCTTCAACAAATAAATGTGTAGAGAAAAGCGAGGAGATCAAAAGGGCTAGGACTTATTTTAGAGACCAGCGTCCTAGAATTTAGAGACTGGGGAAAGAGAAAGCCAGACAAGCAAATAACAGGGTCATAAAAGCTGAGACAAGAGAGAGAAGGTCAGTTAATGACAAAAACTGTGAGCGGTTCTGAACAAAATGATTATCAAGACAACTCCTTTGATGTGGGATTTGGTGACATCAGATTGTAGAGATTCAGGGGCAAGTGAATGGATAGTACAGAGAATCAACAGCATGGAATTTTGGCCCTGGGACTAATAACTAACCCCCAAGGCTGTGTTCTGCGTCTGTATGGTGGGGAGGTTTCTTCCCTGGCCAAGGCCACTGGATGGGCTTTGTGCGATTCACATCAGAGTCTTGGGTGGGTGAGTAGTCAGCTGGAGTGCCTGACCCTTGTTGCTGACAATTTGGTTCCTGTCCAGTGCCTGGGTGAGGCAGAGTGTTTTGGAACAAGACCATGTGAGGAGTGTGTTACGTGTCTTCCAGGTCTGGGAGGTTTAAGCCTTCTCCTTGGATGAATCCATGGGAGCTTCTTACTTGGTGTTTGTGACGATGGGGAAGTGTAGCAGACAGAAAGGAGATGGGCTTGCTTGGAGTTTGAGTGGCAGCTCACCGACACTGGAGTCATGTGGACCTTGGTCTAGGTGCCAACCTTCTTTTTTGGTTTCAATTTGTTAATTTTTTCTCTAATATTTTATTTATATTTGAGAGAGGAAGAGAGAGAGAGAGAGAGAGGATGAGCAGGGGAGGGTCAGAGAGAGAGAGGGAGACACAGAAACCAAAGCAGGCTCTAGGCTCTGACCTAGGTGTCAACACAGAGCCTGATGCGGGGGCTTGAGCCCACAAACCGTGACAGCGTGACCTGAGCCTAAGCCGGACGCTCAACCCACTGAGTCACTCAGGTGCCCCAGGTGCCAGCCTTCTGAGCCCCAGTGCAGTGCACAAGAACCGCTATACCTGTGTCTGAGAGGAGTAAGAGTTGGACATAATCAGGGTTGGGCAGAATACCTGGGAAGTTTCTGGTAAAGCTGGGCAGAATACCTGGGAAGTTTCTGGTAAAGCTGGGCAGAATACCTGGGAAGTTTCTGGTAAAGCTGGGCAGAATACCTGGGAAGTTTCTGGTAAAGCTGGGCAGAATACCTGGGAAGTTTCTGGTAAAGCTGGGCAGAATACCTGGGAAGTTTCTGGTAAAGCT